>APFE031315886.1:22593-48130 GCA_000404065.3 Pinus taeda | reverse complement strand
GACATAAAAAAACAAGTAGCAGAAACTTCTTCAAAAAAGCCCTATAGAGCTTTTAAAAGAGGTCCTTCAACGGATATAAAACCACCCAATGCCATTTCAAATGCTAAATCCGAGGAAGAGGAAGAAGAAGAAGAAAGTGCCACTGAAGGGCACACTGATGACGAAGAAGTTGTGGAATTACAAGGAATGTGGGATTTCATCCTCCCACAAGAAGAAGATCAAGAAGTATTTCCAGTTAGCACACGAAGCAAAAACCAGCTTGATCCTCCCCAAACTACCCCTAAGCAGAAGAGTGCAAGCCCTGCAACAAAAGATAAAGTCGCAACAAAGAAAACAACCACTAAAGCGACTCAATCTAGCCCAGTCCAAGTAGATCAAACAACTCCATCAAAAACATTGATAGTGTCGAATGAAATGGAGTACAATATTATAGATGATATGAGAAAGACTAGGGCTAATATTACCCTTTACGAATTGAGCAAATTGAAACATCAATAGAAGATAATGATGAAAGAATTACATGCCGTACCCATTGCATCTTTGCCTACTGTTGTACTCTCTCAAGCTTCCCACAACATGGGAAGACCTCCAACTAACGCAATCAATAAGATTGACCCAAATGAAATCGCCTTAATTGGGAGAAGATCAAGATCTCACACTCCCCCGTTTCTTCTCACTTTCGAAATTTTCAACAAAAATGTGCACAATTGTTGGATAGATTCCGGTGCTTCATCAAATATTTTACCCAGATCAATATGTGCCAAGTTAAATGTTCAACCACAAAAATCCACAGTGCGCATAGTTCAACTCGATCGATCTCAAGTCGAAGTGACTGGTGAACTTAATCAAGTAACCATAAGATTATCATCCAATCCGAAGATATGTCAGGTTATTGACATTCTAGTGGCTGATATCCCAGAATTCTATGGCCTAATTCTTAGCAGAGATTGGTCTGAGAAACTCCATGGATACTTCGCTACCGACTGGTCGCACATGTGGTTACCCTACAATGGTAAACCGAATCAAATAAAGGTTGAACGAGAGTTACACCAGAAATACATAGTAACGGAATTGAAAGGAGAAAATGAAGCAATAGCTTATAATAGCAGTATCATAGGCAATTACTCGGTAGATTCTTTTCTCGGCAATTTCAATGCTCACACATCACCGTACTTAGAATATTCAGTTTTGTCCCAAATCGAAAATTTTTCCCAAACTGATAGTTCAAAGTGTGTTAATTTTTTAGATAACCCTATAAATACATCTTTGTTTTGGAAATTATATTTTGATGGCTCTAAATCTAAAGGAGTAGGAGCAAGATGCGTTCTGATTAGTTCAGAAGGAAATAAGACCATGCTTACATGCAAACTCAAATTCGATTGCACAAACAATACAGCAGAATACGAGGCCTTGGTGCAAGGCCTGTACAAAGCAATTGGGTTGAATGTCAAGTATCTTCAAGTCTTCGGAGACTCTGAAATTGTCGTCAAACAGGTATGTAACACTATACATTGCTTATCTGGTCATTTAAAACACTATCAATCTTTAGTACAAGATCTGACTGAGCATTTCATAGCATTTAATATTTCTTCAATCCCGAGACTCTAAAATGCAAGCGCAGACCTTTTGGCTAATGTAGCCTCTAAGCTTATTCCCTCCGAAGATTTTAGTCCAGATAGATTCTCAATAGAATTAATCTTTAGACCGTCCCTCCCTGACAACGTTACAAATTGGAGAGTATTCAATGACGATCTTGATATTGTAAATTTCGTCACTTTTGAAAGATCCTACTCCAATCAAATAATTGACGAAGACCATCACGATCGAAAAATACAACCAAATAGCACTGATAATGCTATACCTAAATCGGTGGTTAAGTTAGAAGACTTATATGATTTGAAAAATCGGTTTAAAAGTTCTACCAATTCAAAGCTCTACAGTCCAACTCTGAACTACGAATTAGTAAACCTGGGGACCGATGATAAACCACAAAACGTTAACCTAGGCCTCGGCCTAGTCCCTGAAGAAAAACTAGCGTATATTCGTCTTTTGAGACAATATAAAAATGTTTTTTCCTAGAATTATGATGAAATAAAGACATATGACACTTCTATCATTTAGCATACTATTCCTATGATCAATAACGAAAAACCTGTCCAACAGAAACTGAGAAAAATCCACCCCAATTTAGAAAATCAGATAAAAACTGAGCTAAATAAGTTATTGAAAGCCATAATAGTTTTCCCCATCAGACATTCCAAATGGGTCTCCAATTTGGTACCCGTTAGAAAGAAAAACGGAGATATTAGAATCTGCATCGATTTTCGGAATCTTAACAAAGCCTACCAAAAAGACAATTTTCCTCTTCCACCTATGGAACAAATACTACAGGCAGTAGCAGGCTTGGAACTGATGTCTTTTTTAGATGGATTTTCAGGATATAACCAAGTGCTGGTACGTCCCGATGATCAGTTGAAAACCACATTCAGAACTAAATGGGGCACATATGCATATCGGAAAATGCCATTTGGGTTGATCAATGTTGGCGCTACATTTCAAAGAGCTATGAACATCACATTCAAAGGTTTAGTCAATAAGTCTGTAGTGATTTATTTGGATGATATAATAGTGTACTCCAAGAAGTGAAGCGATCATCTCAAATATCTAAAACAAATCTTTCAACGATGTTTAAGGTATGGAATTTCACTTAACCCAAAGAATTTTTTTTTTGCATTAAGTGAAGGAAAACTTCTAGGATTCATAGTGTCGAAATCTGGTATTCACATTGATCCCGACAGAATCAAAGAAATTTTTGAAATATCCCTACCTCGTAATAAAAAAGCCATGAAATCTTTCCTTGGTCAAATCAATTTTGTAAAGAGATTCGTTCAAGATTTTTCATGAATTGTATCTCCTTTGCAAAACATGATTAAAAAGAATTCAAATTTTAAATGGGGTCAAGATGAACATGAAGCATTCAACCTAATCAAGCAAGCTATCATTAATGCTCCGTCTTTAGTAACCCCGAATTTTTCAGAATCTTTTACTTTATACACATTTGCCTCAGAGAAATCATATGTTGCGATTCTAACTCAAGCAAATCAAGAAAAATCGGAAGCTCCAATCGCGTTTTTTAGCTCAAATTTACAAGGTGCTGAACTCAATTATTTTGACGTGGAGAAACAGGCTTATGCCATTTTCAAAGCTATCAAATATTTCAGACCTTTCTTACTTAAAACCCATACCAAGGTCATAGTACCATTTCCAGCGGTAAGAAATCTTATAGTACAGAAGGATGTGGGTGAGAAAAGAGCCAATTGGATCACTGCTTTGCAGGAGTACAACCTTGAAATCAAACCAGCAAACATTGTAAGAGGTCAAGGCTTGTGCAAAATGTTGGCTGGAGCATCGCAAATTTATGAGAATTCATCTGAAGAGGTACAAGTGTGTGAGGTAAGCCTAAACGATGCAGAATCATTGTACGCTGACATCATTTATTTTCTTAAGAACAGGTATGCTCCAACACACCTTGATCACACTAAGAAAAGAGCTCTGAGATTAAAAGCTAAACAATATCAGCTCATAAATGATATTATTTTTAGAAAAAATTATGATTATGTTCTTCTCAGATGTCTGGAAAAAACTGAAGCTGAAAAGGTTTTGCAGGAACTCCACGATGGACCAGCAGGCGGACACTACGCTGGAGATGCTACTGCACATAAAATCTTATGTGCAGGATATTACCGGCCTACGTTGTTCAAAGACTCAGACAGTTACGTGAGGAAATGCCAAGTCTGCCAAACTACTGCTGGGAGACAAAGGAAACCGTCCCTGCCACTACAGCCGGTAAACATCGAGCAACCGTTTGCTCAGTGGGGCTTGGACATAATAGGTGAGATCATTCCTCACTCTTCTAAGTAGCATAGATACATCCTCACCACAACAGATTATTTTACTAAGTGGGTAGAAGCAATTCCTCTCAAGACAGTTAATTCTGAAAATATTATTGAATTCATAGATCAATTTATAATCACTAGGTTTGGACTGCCATCAGCTTTAATGTTTGATAATGCATCATACTTTTCTGGAAATGCAATGAAGGAAATTGAACTTAAAAGAGGGTTCAAACTAAAATATTCGACCAATTACTATTCGCAAGGTAATAGGTTAGTTGAGTCAACAAACAAAAACTTAATCAGGATTATTAAAAGAACAGTTGACCAAAACCAAAAGAATTGGCATAAAGCTTTGATAAATGCTCTATGGGCAGATAGAATAACAAAAAAAGCTTCCATCGGCACTTCTCCCTTTAATTTAGTTTATGGGAAAGAAGTGGTTCTTCCAACCCACTTAGTCATTCCCTCCTTGTCTTTAATACAATACATTGACGAAGTACCTACTTCCTCCATACAACTAAGACAGATGGAAATAATTAAATTAGAAGAACAACGAGAACAAGCTAAGAAAACCCATGTTCATCATCAAGTGCTAATAAAATCATCTTTTGATTCAAACATAATGACTAGAAAAAATTTTCAAATTGGAGATTTAGTTTTAAAATGGGATAAGGCACATGAAGAAAAAGGCAAACATACAAAATTTTAAAAGATGTGGCTTGGTCCTTTTTAGATTGTTGAAGTCATAGGTCCATCAACGTTTGTCTTACATGATTTAGCAGGTAGAAGGGATTCTCTGCCTGTTAATGGACAAATCCTTAAAATATATTTTCCATAGAAGATTATTCTTCTATTTTTTAGAATAAGTTTTATTTTTCTTTTCTTTTTCATAATAAAACTAGTTGTGAATGGTTACTATAGGTATTCATGGAAAAGACACCAATTCTCTTTGAAGATTTTGAGCTTTCCTCTTGTATAAACGACAAAATTTTTAAAGAACCTGATCTTTATTATTGACAGATATAGTTAAAAACTTTCGCCTAGATATGATACTAGTTTCAACTTCCAAAAAATTTTGACGAAAAAAACCTTTGGCGAAGAAATTGTTTTATATCAGCACAATGAAAGGTATCAATAAAAAAATAGGGATTCTCTGTAAAACAGCTATTTTCAAACTCTATTATTGTCGTCCAAAGCTTTTTTAAGGAAATAAATGATTTCCTCCCTGTTAAAGAAAATCGCAACATTCAGAGGAACAACCCAAGAAGCACTATATCTTAAAGAATAAGAGGTCTCATCACGAGCCGGCTTATCATGATCACAGATATTATAACTTGCTGACTTTGCCAATACCGTCCATCAAAACAGGGCAATGACTCAAGATTGTTAAGAATCAAAAGACAAGGGGTCTCGTCATGAGCCAGCTTGTTCAGCAAGAGTGTAAATCAAGTGAATGACTATGTCATAATTTGGCTACCAAACCAAGACATTGTTCTTTAAGAATAAAAAAGAAAATCAAAGCAATAAGTGTCAATATGGGTTTTTTCTTTGAAAGTTGTAGATCACCTTAAGCAGGATAAAGGATCATTACTGGGTAACAAGTAACCCTGTCGAGGCTATGGACGCCTGCTGGTAGCAGAGGCTCTACCTACAACAAACGAGCATATTTTAAAGGCTGGCATACAGAGAAGAGTTTATTTTATCCTTACAAGGCCAAGTAATGGCAGATGTAAATACAAGGACAAGTCTGAGGGAGTAAACAATTAGAATAAAAAGAGGTTGAAACAGAATATCATTGATAGAATAAAGCATAATGTACTCTATCTGTCCATAACAAAGTTTAGATTTATGAAAATTTTTCTGTTTTGAAAGTAAGTTTCAATAGGGAAGCAGAGATAATTGGTTCTTCCAAGTGAATCACCATTGTTGTGGCCACCAACAACCCCCCTCCTTATTTACTGTTAGCAATAACATTAAACAAGTGGGGACTCTTAGTAAAAATTCAATTTTTTTTTTTTTGTATTGTACTCCTTAAAAATATATCGCATCGCGAGAAGAGAGTAAAACATTTCTTTATGAACACAATAAATAATGCGAAAAAGCGACGCGAAATCCATCGCATCGCATACATCAAGAAGCGCCCATAAATGAAGATCTTGAGAATTCTCCGATGGCTGATATGCGACATCGCATATCGTAACATCGCATAAGAAGCACACAATAGTTTAGCATGAAATGTGATCTTGAGATAATTGCGACGTTGCGATGATACAAGCTGCGATCTGCGAGATCGCGATCTTGACAAAAATGTGATAACGCAATAATGAAATACAAGTTGCGGGAACCGCCCATTGCAAATTTTCCTTGGCCCAACATTCAAGAAAAATTATCCATAAACCAAAAATTGGGCACGTGCCTTAAACGAAATTAATGAACATACGCCAAAGTGTTAATGAAGGACAGTTTTATGTTTTTCGAAGAGTCAGTTCACAATGAGTGACATTATTTTATGCATTCGTAGAGCTTAGAGCTTTCACGTCAATATTTATTGTTATAACTCTTTTTCCTTTGCGTGAACTGCAGGAATGAAAAACAGGAAACATCTAAGGAAAAAGAGAAAGCATCAATACTCGGAGACAGAGAAGAGATCCCCTCATAAACAAATACCGCATGCAGCGGAACCACAGGTTCCTGAGCATTACTGAATAGATGCTGATATCAATAGGTGATCGAACACTCAGGGTAAAAATCTCACAAAGAACAGCATGTTTACAAAATTCTAAAAAAGCTTACGCCCGGAAAAGGAAAAGGCGCTACAGACAAAAAACACACCACAAAGGCCCGGATCAAAGAAGCAAGTCATTCGCAAGTCCGGAAGCCAAGATAGCAAAAGAAAAATCAATTTGAGGGAAATTTGGGATGTTACCAAGTATATATGCAGTGAAATCACCTGGCAAGAGGATGACCCCAAAAATATCTTCTAATTTACTAAAAAATAGTGCCATCACTTGCCATTCCTATTTTCTTGACTCAAACAAAAGCGGAAAGCAACCAACCGACTCTTCTCAGGCAAATGTTGAATGCTCGCAACATCAAGGACTAAATGCAGAGATAATTAGGAATTAGATTCAATTTTTAGAAATAAGTTTGCTTAGAAAGAGAGCGGTCATTTAAAAAATCGTATCCTAAATTTGTGTAATTAGGTTATTTAGTTAACAGTATTTAAACTCTTCTCATGCCTTTAGAGAAGGGTCTAGAAATTTGTCAAAAAATTATCCTCAGAACATGCACTTTTGCACCCTCGGAGGAGGTTTTGATGAATGGAAGGATTGAGATTTATTGATGTTTGCATTTGATATCTGCTACTGATGTTGCACTTTTGTACTCTTAGTAGATATTAGAACAAGGAAAGATAAATCATTGTTGTTTGAAGCTTATGAGTAGGACCAGTCATAAATGGTACTTTTTATCTCTTGATCATTTCTGCTTATATTCTTAAAGAAATATACAGTTTTTAGTTGTTTATATATTATTACATGAATGTTTGTGTTACCATTTGGCACTTCTGTACGGTGGAGCCATTTATTAATGTTTAATGTGTGAATAACTTATTATGTGATATGTTGTTCACAACTGTTTTGCCTAACTTTTTATGCAAAGTGGTTCATCTTAACTAATTTCTATTCTTATAATTGCTAAATGATCTTTATTACCAACTATTATTTGAAATCTCTTTAGATCGCGTAATAGAAGAATTACACCCTGGGTTAGCATAGATTAGATGTGCTGTTTTCATTAGATTACAATAGCATAGAGTTAGATTAAATTAGCTCAGATATGAACTTTAGATCAGCAACATCCAATTCTACACACACACACCCTTAGTTTGGGAAACTGGTCCCATTATCCCCAGTCAGACTCACTATACCAAACGGATAAGGAGCTGTCAACCAAGGTCCGGACCAGGTGAGTATCCCCCTTGTTGTCGACCCAATTTTCGTGGCTTCAACACCATGTTAAGCTAGCTTGCATGTTGCTCACCTTCCCAACGTCTTCTTGAATTCAATTCACTTGGATCTACAGCTTGTGCAGATGCTTCTGGATGCCCCCCTAGCATCTGGATGTATTGCTTCTTGAAATAATGCAACACCTCTGTCATGGTGTCCCAAATTTTTTCACCGATCTCATTGAGATCACCCTCTATTAGCACCATGGGATCCACATGCGTCTGCTTATTATACTTATGTTTCTTTCGTTGCCCACCTTGCTGCTCTTGCGTGCACTTCTTCAAGATGAAGGGAGTGGTTTTCTCTTCACCGCCACCTCCTCCTTGCTCTGACAACTCTTTCTCATCAGTATGGTGGGAAGAAGACTTCTTGATGTCCTCTTCATCCTTTTGTTTGAGCTCTGCCTATGCTTTTTAGGAGCGCTCCTTCTCCATACAGACCTTCTGTGCAGTTGCCATAGCAGCCTCCTTCTTCTTTTGTGCAACCAAGGTGCATGCAGCCTATTGAGTGGCATCCTTCCTCTTCTATGCAGGCGAGATCTCTACGCCTGTGCTTGTTCCTGCATCTAACACTGTAGGCATGCACCGTTCCCATTGCCAGAGCCCCACAACTTCCTGGATATCTGTATCCATCACCATATAAGGAAACGCGTATGATTTCTACTTAGGGTCTTTGCACGCTTTGATCGAGATCCTATGAAAATTGGCTTTGAATTATGCATAAGATGATAACTACTCATACAACGCAAGAGGAAACCTTGGCCGCTGGTTAACCTCCATATGCATTTCCATCTCCATCAGAACTCAAAATATCTTTGTCTCCTTAACACTCTCTGGATATTTTGAGGCCCATAACGAGGCAAATTGTGCTGCCTCGGGAAATTCTTCTTTGTGCAAAGAAAACTAGTTATCCTTTAGTAACCTCCAAGAAACCAAAACAATTGACAACAATGGCCAGGCATAATGAAATGACCTTCTCTCATCCTGGGCCCTGCGACAGTTCGTGAGGAACTCTTGACATAGATATGTGCCAAATTGTACAGAACCCCCTTCGTGCACTGAGATGCGAGTGATATGACTAGCACCATCATCGTAACTTCATCCACGTGGCATTTTCTCATTACTTTTCCTATGAGAATCTAGGCATCCAATTGTACTGTCGGGTCTAATATGGACATGATAGAGTACCCTCATCAATTTTTAATCAGACCAAACTCCTTCTTCATCTTATCGGCCAACTCTTTCTCTCTAGTTTTTCCTCCAAATTCTTTAGCAGGGTTCGTGCCTTTGTAAGGTAACTTATTGATCATATGGATCAACATGTCATTGATAGGGATAGTCTCTCCTAGCCATAGGTACCCATCATGCACTAGCGCGAGGAGCTAGTGTAGGAAAACCGTATTAATGGGGGTGAGGTGCTAATGCGGCACCAACAACAGATTGAGCAACCTTGACCGCCCAACGCCATGCACCCACTTCATAAACTCCAAAATTGTAACACCTATGTCATCAAAGTAGGTTTTCTACATGTATATGTGAGTCGCCAAGTGCAAAAACTTTGTGTGGTCTGCGAGGTCCCAATATTCCATTTTAAGTAATGGAATGCCCGCCAACTTAGGACCCTCGAACACCATTTTCTCAGGAAAAAAAGGTGTTGACATTGTAAATTTCCCTGGATCAGGGTCCTTCATGACCTTAGCCTTTCCCTTCCATGGAGGGATATACTCAGGCAATCTTGTCATAGGCTCCACTTCTTCGGCATCAATATCCTCAATTCCCTGGAATTCTTCCTCCTCTAGGTTCACTACCTTCTCTGGCTTCTTATCCTTTTTCTGCTTCGCCTATGTCTCATTATGATTTCTTGGTGACGTGTGAACTGACACTGGCATCTTTACAGCTGGTTTTCTTTCTCTCATTCTAGGTTGTTTTTCTTTCACCGTAGTCTATTTCGGACTAGGTGACCTAGGTGCGGTGGGCACAACAGGGGTAGCCTCCATATTGGGTACTTCCGGTCTTGGCAAGTAAGATACGGAAACTTCCAAGCTAAGGGCTTCAACGGGGTTAGTGACATTTATTTTCTCATTGAATAACTCCCTATCTTCTATAGAATAGTTTACAAATAGAGGTTGTGACAAGAATTCCTCCCAGAATGCTTGGTTGATATGCAACAGACAATAAAATTCACCAACATGTCTTAAAGCGCAAAGTGTTCTCTATTGGATTGACACTCATAATTTATAGGGGGTTCTGAGGTCAAATCTGACTATTCCCCCCAATTTACGATAATAAATGTTGTTTTGGCAACAGATCTTCAAATATTTTTGCCTTAATTACCTCCATCCCTCTCCTCCTAGAGACTCTTTGGCCATCCCATCATGAATAGTAACTCTAATGGTCATTCTCTTACCGAGTTGCACGGTACCTTCCCCCATCACGCAACTTCATGTGTTGCATCTTCATCACTCCCCGGGCAGCCTACTTGCTACCTTGTCCTCCCAGCCAAGCAGTGTAGTTTATAACCCCACGCTCCCTTGCAACGACTTGGAGCACTAAGACTATCCTGCTTCCAGTTAGTCATTTTGTAGGATCCCCTGTATACAACTTTAATCTCCTGCCATTCACCTTCCCTACGAAGGGTTCCCCATTTAGCTTGGTGAATTGAAATGCATTGTCATCTATAATTTCTTTGACAATATATGGCCCTAACCAATGCATCTAGAACTTACCCCGAAATTTAGTGAACTTACTATCATATAATAGGACAAGATCATTTACCTTGAATGTGTGAAGCTTGATATGTCGATCATGTCATGCTTTTTCACGTTCCTTCTGTACTTGTTGATGGAATCCTACCAAAAATCTGTCTTCTTTGAGCTCCATGAGTTGCACGAGCCATTCTTCCAAGGCTTCGTGATCTTCCATATCTGTCAAGGTTGCTATGCACAGACTAGGCATAATGTACTCCATCGGTATTACAGCTTCGACCCCATAGACCAATATGAACGACATTTGTCCTATCAGCTTCGTACAAGTAGCCCAATAATCCCATTGCACTACAGGCATGCAAACATCCTAGTCATTCTGATGTGCATTGCAAATATTTGCTAGCGTGTTCTCCAAAATTTTGTTAAAGGCATCAACAGTTCCATTTGCCTGTGGATGGTATGGCATACTCTTCTGATGGTAGACTTGGAATTCCTCTGTCAATGCGATGATCATTTCATTTAGAAAGTGCGTACCTCTATCACTCATCAACACTTGGCATCCAAATCTTGTTAAGACATACTCAAAAAATAATTTTGTTTCTGTAGCCCCTGTGCAATCCTTTATAGGTTGTGCTTCCAACCATCTAATTAGATATTTCGTCGCAGTGATAATATAGCATGTACCTATTTTCTTTCCAGGGGGCTGAATTGACCCAATAAAATCAATCACCCACTTCTCAAATGCAAAGACACATGAGCATGTATTGGTAACTCATCCCTTCACAATAGTTGACCAATTCTTTGACATGCATCACATGCCTTACAATGGCCTCCCACAACTCTTCCATGAGCTTCAGTGAGAATGCTATCACACTCAAAGTCTGGCACATATCTCCACAATATTTCATCTGCATCCATTTTATACAAATGCCCCTCAATGACTGAAAAGTTGGTTGTGCACACTACTAACTCCTTTTGTTGACTTGTGTATCCTTCCCGCACCATCCCTGCAGTTAAGAAGTGAATAATATCTACGAAATGGTCATCAGCTACGTGCACCGCAAAGAGCTATGAATATGGCAACCCTTCCTCCAAATTACCAGGCTCTTCACCTGTTTTAATTCGCGATAGATGGTCAAGTATAGCATTTAACCTCCCCGTCTTCACAATGGCTTCAAAGTCATACTCTTGAAATAATAACAACAATCTACAAATTTCGCCCCCAACACAGGCTTGTTGACGAGGTATTTTAATGAAGAATGGTTTGTATACATCTTGAAATTCCTTCCTAACAGATAATGCCTAAATTTTTGCAGTGCGTAGACCATGTCCAACCCTTCATTCTCAGTCATTGAATAATTTTTTTCAGCCTTTGATAACTTCCTACTTATGAAGGCTATAGGATGGTCCATTTCTCATTGACTGACCTGCATTAGCACTGCACCTAATGCAATGTAAGAAACATCCACGTGTACATGAAACTCCTTCTTCCAATAAGAAAATACCAAGATTGGAGAAATTACCATCTTCTCTTTCAACACATCTAAGTTGCATTGACATTCTTCGTCCCAACAGAATGTCAAATTCTTCTTTAACAGTTTCTCCATGGGCGTGGTAATTTGAGCATAAGATTTGATAATTTTTCTATAGTATCCGGTATGTCACAGCGTCACCCATAGCTATTTAACATTCCTAGTAGCCTCTAAGTTCATAATTACTGCAATCTTTCTAGTGTCTATTATCACCTAGATTGACCTCAAGTTGAAGGGAGGCAATTCTAGAGTAACCACAAACCAAGCTTAGCCTCGTAGCTAGCCCTACCAGGCCGGGAGAGGGCTCTTTCCGTAAGGATCTCAGTCAATATGACTAGATTAGGTAAAGAATTTTAGGCTAGGTATAATAGCACAAAAGCTTTTGATTGAGGTTTTGAAGGCATTTTGCTAGATCAGATGGAGCTGGGAAGTTTAGGTCTGGGAAATTAGGTCAGAAATGCAGGGTGTTCTATGGGGAAAGGTAGGCATAGGCTTTAACACTTCAAGCTTAATGGTGTGAGGTGTTTAGGACTGATGAGGAGTTGAGGAGGGAATGTGACAATCATGGATCCTTCTCAAATAGTAGAAAACATGAAATATTGAATGATTTCCCAAGGTAGAGCATTGTTACAATGGATTCTACCTATCTAACTTGATCACATTCAACAAGAAGCAATGAAATGGATGATGGCATACGTAAAACATGTAAACAAATGATTACAAAAGAAGAAACTATGCTAAAACTCCATACCACAGGGACCCCATAAAAATAGTTGCAAATCCTATTAATCTCCTTGCCAAACTGCTTACAATGATGTAAAATCAAGCTCTGAGCATCCAAGTGAGTCCAACCTCTACAAATGACTAAGGAAACACATGATACAGGTATCAAAACCACTCATCCTATCCTCAAGGTTCAAATCCATGAGAAGAGGAGTTGTTTCAGCAAACTCTAAACAAGTAACTGGTTTCCAAGCCACCTAACAACTTGCCTCTAAAAGAGGGGAAACTGATTCATTGCCCTCAAAACAACCTTTAATCCAAGGAATCTACCCTCTATCACTACCTACCATAATTACATGCCAAATCATCATTTACATTGGTAAAATATCCATCATGAGAGAAAATCCACAATCACAGTGAAAAACTGGAAAAATAGGTGTCCTGAGCAAAATTTGCCCCACGCGCAGCGCCACTGGCTCAATGTGTAGCGCCACTTTTGGAGGCCTTACCATCATCCAAATTAAGCCCATGATAGCTCATTGGAAAGGTATTCAAGTCTATATTCTGGAACATTTAGAATTTCTACATTTGGAGCACATCTGAACCCTCAAAAATCGATTCTCCCAAACCCCTCAAAACATGATTCTCCCAAGACTACTTCTATGTGTCCAAAATGTGGGAAAAAGGTCATTTTTAGGGTGTTTTTGGACCTTTTGGTGGACTAGTTCTACTCCAAAACTTTTGAAACTTGCTAGGGTGCATGTCCTCACTTCCCTAAATCCAAAAATGTAAGCCATTACTCCATTGGATGCCACTAGGAAAAGTGCAGCGCCGCAGTTTTCCTGTGTATTAAAATTCAAAATTTGCAAATGACAAAATTTTTCCAAAACTTTCCTAAAATTTGTGTGAAGCACCACCATCATGTGCTTTGATGAGCCAAGAAAGACTTAGCCAACATTCTAAGTCTATCCTCCTCTTTCTTCCATTCAAGGCCCACCTTAACCTAGCTTTCAACTTCTTGATTCTTAAGTTACAAATCCTATTGCGGGTCTTATAGTGATAAGCCATGTGTCTAAGGATCTGGTTGTCCCTGTTGGCCTTCTTTAACAGCTCTTCAAGGTGTAGATTTACTCTTTCAAGCCAAGTCTCCATGTCCTTGTTGCAAAATATGCAACAAGAAATGTTAAATTTAGAATGTGCTAAAAATAACATGTCTAAAAATAGTATTTTGGTTAGTGAGGTCATTGGCCACATTGGGTGAGAGGTGAAACTGCTAAAAATAGAAAGTTCTAAAAATAGCATTTTTGGGTCCCTTCCTATTTATAACAGTCCCTAGTCTATCTGTAGGAAGTAAAATTAATTTTGGTCTTAATAGTTGTTGGAAATATTAATTAATTAATTATCCATGAGTTAATTAGTTAAGGAAAAGCAAACTTCAAGTCTTTGTGAGAACATGAAATTATTTCTCCACTGATTGGGAAATTTGTCCTTAATTTCCTCCACTGATTGAGGGAATAAGTATGAGTTCTATAATGAGAGAATCAGTTAACTTAGTTCTAACTATCCAAGTCCAGATATATTATTTTAACAAGTTGTTAAAATAATAAAATATATTTTTTTAATGCTTGCATGCATGTGACAACTATTATTTTAAAAAACTGAGGATTCACTCATGGATAACTGTTGCATGTTAGTTTTGTCAGAGACCCAGTTGAGATAAGATGTGGGATAGTGTACTATCAGATGATTGGATATTTCTAGTAAGTATTCATTGCATGGAGAAGGATCTATTATAGGATATTGGAGGACTTGTGGCCTATATATTGAGGCCTAGGTAGTCCATGATTTCATCTTCTGATTGAAGATCATCAGAGTACAGAGAGAGCAGGATAGCTATTGAGCTGATTCTTTTTGTATGTTGAAGAGGATTTCCACTTGATTGATAATACAACGTTGGGGTTTTATGTTGGTGCTTTCCCCAGTGATATGTTTTGTGTTATGTGTGATTGATTCCTTCTTATTAGTTATATGTGTTCTTATTGATGATGCTCATGGTTGATTAAGCTTCCACTAAATTGTTTGTAGAAGTAGATCAAGTGTTTTGATTTAGTACATTGCATTAACATGTTGATCTACAGGTGGTAAATTTCTACATGCTATTAGAGCCAACTGATTTGTAGAAAAAGTTATACATGGTATCAGAGCTAGCTGATTTGTAGAAAAACTCTACAAAATTCTACATGGTATCAGAGCATAGGTCATCAAGGAAGAACAATATACAAGAAGAGGAGATTTCAAAGTTTTGAGTTTTCGGCCGAGAGTTTGCAGAGCATATCTGAAAATTTCTATACAAAATTTTCAAAAACAAATAGCAGATTTGGATTCCTTGCAGAAAAATACCCAAAATCAAAAAAGAATTGGCTGAATCGGAGTTCAGATGAGGGAGATATCGTTGATTTAAAATCAACTCTTTTCCTAGAAAATTTCGTGACGGCAGGAAAGTGGAAATAGATTGGTGTGCCAGCCAAGAACCTATATGCACTTGAGGTACAAGATGCATGCAAAGCCTTGAGGAGCAAGGCAAAGGTTAGAGACTTGGTGGTTGAGAGGGAGGGTATATTACCTCTCAACATGCAGAGCCAAAAGAAGTCTCAGATGATTGTGGAGGAGCCACGATTGGTGCAGTAGCTTCAGGAGGTTTTGGAGCAGCCACAACAGGGGAAGTTGAGTGGAGATCAAGTAGAGACATCTATTCATGAAGAGACCTCCAGTAGGGGGAAACTTCAAGCCAGGTGGGTTGAGGGATCACATGCAGCCATACCTCCAAGTAGGAAGTGGGGCGATATATAGTGATCGTCCCAAGGAGGCGGGGCAAGATCCTTGAGGTGCCCAACCTCTTGGATGAGACCTTGCTACAGGAGCCCTGATGTGGAGTATTATGAACTGAATGATTGGGTAGAGATAGATGTGGATGGAGCGGCAGAGAGAGCAACAGTGTAGGGAATCCCAAGACAGCTCATAGCTAGCAGGCTGCAGCAATGCAAGAGCCACAAGTGTTTTGCAGAGTGCTAGGTGGCATAGAGAGGTGTGAAATGGTGTGAGATGCATGGAGATGTTGTATTAGTGTAGGTGTCAAAGAGGGAGCACTTGTCAGCAACAAGTAGAGCTTTAGCATTAGAGTATGTTCCTAGCCCAATAGAGTGGTCAATTGGGAGTGTTTTTGTTCCAAGTGTTGTTGGAGCAAGTGGATCGGGTAGATGTGTGCATGTAGAACATTCTAGAGTTACAGGATCAAGCTCAAGAGGAAGCCTTTCTTGTTGAGAAGGAGTGTTGAAAAATGTACAACAAGAAATGTTAAATTTAGAATGTGCTAAAAATAGCATGTCTAAAAATAGCAGTTTGGCCAGTGAGGTCATTGGCCACATTGGGTGAGAGGTGAAACTGCTAAAAATAGACAATTCTAAAAATAACATTTATGGTCCCTTCCTATTTATAGCAGTCCCTAGTATATCTATAGGAAGTAAAATTAATTTTGGTCTTAACGGCAATTGGAAATATTAATTAATTAATTCTCCATGAGTTAAGTAGTTAAGGAAAAGCAAACTTGGAGTCTTTGTGAGAACATGCAATTATTTCTCCACTGATTGGGGAATGTGTCCTTAATTTCCTCCACTAATTGAGGGAATAAGTATGAGTTCTATAATGAGAGAATCAATTGACTTAGTTCTAACTATTCAAGTTCAGTTAGATTATTTTAACAAGTTGTTAAAATAATAAAATATAGTTTGTTAATGCTTACATGCATGTGACAACTATTATTTTAGATAACGGAGGATTCACTCATGGATAACTGTTGCATGTGAGTTCTATCAGAGACCTAGTTGAGATCAGATGTGGGACAGTGTACTATCAGATGCTTGGATTTCTAGTAAGTATTTCTTGCATGGAGAAGGATCTAGCTTGGAGGACTTGTGGCCTATATATTGAGGCCTAGGTAGTCCATGATTTTCATCTTCTGATTGAATATCATCAGAGTATAGAGAGAACAGGATAGCTATTGAGTTGATTCCTTTTGTATGTTGAAGAGGATTTCCACTTGATTGATAATACAGTGTTGGTGTTTTATGCTAGTGCTTTCCCCAGTGATATATTCTTTGTTATGTGTGATTGATTCCTTCTTATCAGTTATATGTGTTCTTATTGATGATGCTCATGGTTGATTAAGCTTCCGCTAAATTGTTTTTATAAGTAGATCAAGTGTTTTGCTTTAGTACATAGAATTGCCAGGTTGATTTACAGGTGGGAAATTTCTACATGGTATTAGAGCTAACTCATTTGTAGAAAATGTTATACATGGTATCAGACCTAGCTGATTTGTAGAAAAATTCTACAGTCCTTTTCAATTTCTTGCTCAAGAGGGTTCAAAGTGACTTGTCTTCTTTGCCACTTTTCGTCTTTTCTTTGAGCACTTCTAGCTCCATGAGGACATGTTTGTCACTCAATTGTTTGCTTTCCTACTCTAAGTATGTGATGACATACTTGGCCCTCTCTAGGTTGTCCATCAAAGATTGTACCTGAGCTTCCTTTTCCTATATGATTATGTCATTTATGGTTTCCCTCTCTTGAGCTTCTAAATCAATGGTATCAATGTTAGGCTACTCAAACTCATCATGTTCAGCTAGATCAAAATCTCTTTCCTCCTCATCATCAAAGTCCTCCTCTTGCACCTTTTCCTTCCTTTTGTGCAGCTGTTGTACCTGTACCTACTGCGTCGATGAATAAGGCAAAGCCCCTTCTACATCCTGTGGAGTTAGCATTTGCATATGGAAAGATGAAGAAGGCAAGGTCCCTTCCACATCCCGTGGAGCAAACATTTGCTTAATAGCTGCAAACAATCTCCTTGTGCCTCTCTGATATGTCAAGTAAACTGGCATCTCAGCAGTTCTTGTCTCTTTGATCTCTTCTCCCATTTCCACTTGACTGGAAGGTCCCCCTGCTTCTTGAGACACTAGTGAAGGAACTTGAGGACCCCTAAATATGTCATGAGCAATAAATGTCTCCTAAGGGATGTTGAGGAGACTGAGATGATGAAGAACAAGAATTTTGATCAAGGAGTAGTGTAGAGGTTGTTCATCTGCTGAGGCTATGGCATCTTTTGCAATAGATAAGCCATCTTCTCAATGTTTCTGAACAAAAAATATGGGGGGTTTAACATCTTCACCCTTGTAAAATGCATGAGGAGCCTGATATGGTAAGTGTACAACTTGGAAAATTTGCCCTCGTAAGTGAAATATTTGATGATGATTCTCATCAAGGGGGCATACTTGTTCTCAAGAAATTTGAAAGGAAAAAGCCTTGTCACCTGCTTTCTGTACTCAGGTTTAATGTAAGGCTCATAATAATGTTCATCAAGATCTTGGGCCTTATACCACTTCTCACCAACTTTAGGAATCCTGGTGGCATCTGAAATGATGGATGGTGAAACTATTAAAGTTACCCTAGCAAGAGTCACTTTATTGTTTTGAAGATGAGCTAAAAAGAGTCTAGTGAGCTCTAGGTGAAATTGGTCTCTCTCCACTTGTTCACAAAACTCATAGCATCCAAGATGTGTAAAACGTGAAACAACCAACTGAGAAGCTTGCAGTTCCCTTAGGTTTGTTGGCTCTTCTCTTGTGATCTTGCCTCCCTTATGAGGTTTTTTGTGTTGCCTAGCACTATCTATTAAACTATCACTAGATGTGTTTTCCTCTTCATATTCATGATATTCTCTATCCATGTTTACAAGATTTTTTAGTTGCACACCTTTAGAAAGGGTTGAAGGGAATGAGTGGGAGTCTTTAGGATTGTAGGGATGTGTTTACAGTATATTTAGATAAAATATGAATTATGAGAGTGAGGAAAGGGTTTTTAGGATGAGGGATATAATGAGGGGATATGGATGAGAGGATAGGTAATGATGTAAAGAGGGTTTTTAGTTCTAGTGATGGGTGATGGGAAACAAAGCAATTAGGGTTTTATAGAAGAAACTAGGGTTTGATTTTAAGTGTGAAAAAAATGTCTATAACTTTCATTGTGCAAGCTAAAAATAAAGTGGAGAAGGGAAAATTACTTGTAAAAGATGAAATAGCAGAGAATTTGGTGATTTTTTTGGTGTTATGGATGAGTTGGTGGCTTACTGCCCAACATGCAACGCCTTTGTAAATTTGAATTGCTAAAAATCGCCAGGAGCGTAGCGCCCTTCTCTACGCATAGCGCCTCGTCCTCTAAATGCAACACCGACCTATTTTATCCAGAAGCGTAGTGCCTTACTCTCTAAGCGCAACACCCATTTTCTTCTGCCCAAACTCACTTGAATTTCAAATTTTTCTCTTACCTTTGGACTTCTTTGCTTGCAAGATGAGCATAATGACTTAGAAAATGGATTGTGAGGGTTTATATATGAGTACAAATTTTATTTTTCACTTTAGAAAAACCCACTTTCAAATGTTCCTTGTCTTTTTCAAAACTTTATTTTTTAATGCCTTTTCTCATTTTGTCTTTGCAAGGGGATCAATGCTCATGTTGGCTTGATTTTTGTAATGATTTTTTGTTAGGCAATAGGAACAGATACTTAGGAGCAAGTGGGAACCATTATTACAAATAGAAACTTAAAATTACATAAGAAATATAAACAAAATCAAAATACTCTGTTTTCACCTCAAAACATGTTTTGAGGTGAAAATTACATTAAGCTTTAAAAAATAACCTTTTCAATAAACTTATGACTTCCAAGCTACCATGCTTGAATTATTTATCATCCTCATGTATTTTCTAACCATTATTGTCATTTTAGCATCAAATTTGACTTTGGTGAAACCCTAAAACCTAATGAAACCAAACCCTATGACCTAATGAAATGGACTACAGATTGAGTATGAACCCTGACTGAAAACAATAAGGATGAGGATCAACAAGTATAGTCCATGAGGGAAAAACTGAAGAAAACACAACCATTAGTGGATCCATGAAATACTGGGATTATGCAAACCTATCAGTATGGGACTCCTAATATGAAAATGTAAAAGAGAAAATTTTGATCATTGATGGCAGCATGATGACACTAACATTGGCTCCAATGGGGATGGTAGCTCCTTGGAGGTGCCAAGAACACCATAGACCAAGTAGCATTATCCATTGGGCATGGAGTAAAAGAAACTCAATCCGAAATACATGACTGAATACTGATGACTGAAAGACACAAATTGACTTTTACTCAACTAAACACTGACTCGATACTAAAACACAATTGGAAAACTGGAAAAGATGCTCAAAGTGGAGCTTATTCAATAAATTGTTCCATTCGTCACCTAATCAAGAAAAATGAAATAACCATGTAACCATGTAAGCATTCTAGCTAATATTTGAATTCTCCACAAGTGCTTATTTATAAGCAAGAAGAGAGAACTACTGAAATGCAACTCCCATGAAAACTTATAAACAGATCCAAATTTTCCCAGGTTGAATAATATGGATTCTTTATCTGACTCCGAAAACACTACATAAGGATCTTGAAATTCATGTGCACTGGGACTTATCTCATCCAATGGATTACTTTTCTTCTCCTCATACCATGAATGCAAACTTTCATCTAAGCTTTGTGATGAGACTCCTGTTGAAAATGACAAAGAAACCAGCTGCTAGATCAGGTTTGTATGAAAACTTTTTTTAGGCTCACAATTAGCTAATGGAGAAGGACTTTGACTTTAGACATCATCCAACACATCAGCTATTGGATCGTGAAAAACTTGAAAAGACTGTTGCAACCCATTTTCTGTTGGTTCCAATGGGATTGCATGATTTTCTACAAGCTGCTCATTTGAAGATATGCTATGCAAAATTCCCTTCAAAACCTGAAATGATTCAAAACATAATGGCATGGAATCATCTTGCCTCGTTTGATCATATGTTCCAGCTTCCAAGTCTTCATCTGCAACCTGGTATTCAATGGCAATCGGGGGTTGCAAATCTAGATATGAGAAGTCTTGAACAATGATTTCATTGCCCTCTAGATGGTCCATTTCAAAACTTATTGACGTTTGATTTCTGATTGCACGAAAGTTGTCTCTGATGAACTAAAACAAAGAAAAAACAAGGCAAAGATCCTTCACTTCAAAATTTTCTGCACTTTCCTCCTCACTTCCATAGTTGATATGTAACGACTGATCACTTTATTCGAGCTGTTGAAAGTGAACTTCCTCCTTCCACAAACCAGCTGTTGATTTGTTTGCAAGATTAGCTTCTATTTGGAGAACATAATCATCATCATACTGATCAAACTTAGGGAAATCATAAGTATAAAACACACCATAAAGCATACATGTCATATTAACATATCTCTCTTCTCCAAGATGATCTAGAAAACAATGGTTATCACATCTATGACAATTGGGATAAGAAAGAAAATGTTTTGGATCAACCACTTGTTCTTCTTCAATCAACGAGCCATGGTCTTCAACATCATACTCATTCCTTGTGGTGATCTTTTGCATCATCTCTTCCACTGCATTTACCAAAATGTCAAGCTTTACCTCTAAAGATGTCGATTCCTCTGGATCTATGTTCTTCCTCTCTTCTTCCTTCAAATTTTCCCTTCTAATCAATAGATTGGCCCCTACATCTACTGCAATATTTTGCATCTCTTTAAGTGTTGCAAGGTTCCTTTCCCTTAGCTGAAACTCCATTTCTAGATCAAAAGCCTTCAGGTAGTGTAAGAGAGCGGATCTAGGAGGAGGCCTTATATTAGCAGGCATCAAAAAATAGACTAGGTTAAACCTGGAAGAAAACTGCAGGTGAATGATTTCAGCCTTCCTATGCCTGGTTGTTGTCCACCATCAACATTCAGATCTGAACTTGATACATTTTGCTGAGGAACATAAAACTACATTACCCAGTATGGTCACCACTATGTTATCACCTAGATTGACCTCAGGCTGAAGGAAGGCAATTCCAGGGTAACCACAAACCAAGCATAGCCTGGTAGCTAGCCCTACCAGACCGGGAGAGGGCTCTCTCCGTAAGGATCTCAGTCAAGATGATTGGATTAGGTCATAGCACAAAAGGTTTTGATTGAGGCTTTGAAGGTGTTTTGCTGAATCAGATGGAGCTGGGCAGTTTAGGTTTGGGAAATTAGGTCAGAAATGCAGGGTGTTCTATGGGGAAAGGTAGGCATAGGCTTTAACACTTCAGGATTAATGGTGTGAGGTTTTTAAGACTGATGAGGAGCTAAGGAGGGCATGTGACAATCATGGACCCTTCTCAAACAGTAGAAAACATGAAATATTGAATGATTTCCCAAGGTAGAGCACTGTTACAATGGATTCTACCTATCTAACTCGATAACATTCAATAAGAAGCAATGAAATGGATGATGGCATACATAAAACATGTAAACAAATGATTACAAAAGAAGAAACTACACTAAAACTCCATACCACAGGGATCCCATAAAAATAGCTACAAATCCTATTAATCTCCTTGCCAAACTACTTACAATGATGTACAATCAAGCTCTGAGCATCCAAGTGAGTCCAACCTCTACAAATGACCAAGAAAACACATGATATATGCATCAAAACCACTCATCCTAGCCTTAGGGGTCGAATCCATGAGAAGAGGAGATGTTTCAATAAACTCCAAATAAGGAGCTGGTTTCCAGGCCACCTAACAACTTACCTCTAAAATAGGGGAAACTGATTCATTGCCCTCAAAACAACCTTTAATCCAATGAATCTACCCTCTATCACTATTTACGTACCATAATTACATTCCAAATCATCATTTAAATTGGTAAAATATCCATCATGAGATAAAATCCACAATCATAGTGAAAAAATAGGAAAATAGGCTTGAGCAAAATTTGCCCTACGCGCAGCGCCACTAGCCCAACACATAGCACCAATTTCAGGCCACTTTCAGAGGCCTTCCCAACATCCAAATTGAGCCCACAATAGCTCATTGGAAAGGTCTTTAAGCCTATTTTCTGGAACACCTAGAATATCTACATTTTGAACTCATTTTACCCCTCAAAAATTGATTCTCCCAGACCCCTCAAAACTTGATTCTCCCAAGACTGCTTCTATGTGTCCAAAATGTGGCAGAAACGTTATTTTTAGGGTGTTTTTGGACCTTTTGGTAGACCAGTCTGCTCCAAAAAATTTGAAACTCGCTAGGGTTCATGTCCTCACTACCCTGAATCCAAAAATGTAAGCCATTCCTCCATTAGATGCCCCTAGGAAAAGCGCAGCATTGGTGGCACTATGCTTCTGCACAGTTTTCCTGTGTATTCAATTCAAAATTTGCAAATGAAAAAAATTGCCCAAAACTTGCCAAAAATTTGTGTGAAGCACCACCATCATGTGCTTTAATGAGCTAAGGAAGCCTAAGCTAAGATTCTATGTCTATCCTCCTCTTTCTTGCCATTCAAGGCCTGCCTTAACCTAGCTTTCAGCTTCTTGATTCTTAAGTTGCAAATCTTATTACACGTTCTGTAGTGATAAGCCATGTGTCTAAGCATCTGGTTGTCCCTATTGGCCTTCTTTAATAGCTCTTCAAGGTGTAGATTTACTCTTTCAAGCCAAGTCTCCCTGTACTTTTCAATTTCTTTCTCAAGAGGGGTCAAAGTGACTTGTGCTTCTTTGCCACTTTGCCTCTTTGCTTTGAGCACTTCTAGCTCCAAGAGGACTTATTTATCACTCAATTGTTTGTTTTCCTATTCTAAGTATGTTATGACATACTTGGTCCTCTTGTTGGCATTATGATACATATGTTGTACTTCATGGCAACCCACTCAGCTCAGATGATAAATTATAGTGCAGAAAAGTTCACGCACATTCATGCAGAGAAAATTTCATGCACTTTCATGCAGAGAAAAGTTCAAGCACTTTCATGCAGAGAAAAGTTCATTTCATACAGAGAAAAGTTCAAGCACTTTCATGCAGAGAAAAGTTCACGCACTTTCATGCAGAGAAAAGCACATGCACATGGGAAATCGTATGGTTGGTTCATGGTATTAGTCCTTGGTAGGTTTGGTTTTGGGCCATGGTATCTTATCATAAGTGTTGATCCCAAGTATTGGGTCCATGGTATTGAATTGTTATGGTTTTTGGTTCATGGTATTGTGAAAGGCCTAAGGCTATAAAAGAGGAAGGAGATCATTTGGCAAGGCATCTTTTGAATTATTGAATATCTGATAAAGTGCTAGATTGATTTGGATCTGAATGAAGAAGGAAACTGAGTGCAAGGAGAAGGATAAGTTCTATTGATGGGTCAAAATCTTAAGGCTGGAATAGGGGTATCTCTATATGATTTTGATCTGTGATATGTGGCACACGCTTGATCTATAAATCTGATAGTCTGGGTTAACTAATATCTGAATGTTTGAAAGAATGAATTTATAGATCTGTATGCAGGTTTAGTGAAGCGAAGAAGCGTATACACGCTGTTCTTGTAAGGGAAATTCACATATACGCAGGTCGGTATTGACACAGAAGAATATGCACCCAGGTTTCTAAATAGTGAAGTAGCGTACATCTCTTGATTTATGTTCTAGTTGCTTCTGTTTATTGCTACAGTGTTCTGGGTTCAGAAGTGGGGTGTGATTACTGTTATTATGATCTGGGTACAGTCATCAGAGAAGTGTTTATTTTGATTCAGTTTTGATTGGTGAAAAGGTGATTGGTTGATGCAAAAATTCTTGAAGTTTGATTGATGTTATTTGTGGATCCAGTCTGAAAATTTATGAAATGTGGTCCCTGGAAGGAAGAGAAGGTTGTAGTCTTCTGCAGGTAGCAGCATGCATACTACTATCTCAACTAGTACAAGAACTAAGGGGGTTGTAGCTCCCTTCCAGGAGAAGCTGGAAAACGAGAGAGGGTTGTAGCTCTCTGTAGGTAGCAGCCTGCGTATTGGTAAAGGACTGCACCAATACATAATCATTTTTAAAAGAAGTTTCTAATTGAAAAGATAGAGACATATTGCAGTAGGTGGTTTTCGCCCACATTGGGTTTCCACCTTATATCTTGTGCTCTTGTGTGTGATTGTCTTCTGCCCTATTTTTCTATTCCTGGTTACTCTTTATATGATCATGATGCACATATTAATGTTCAACATCTGTAGAATATTTTAAATTATAAGTCTGTATGGTATATGCGGGTTTCCTTATCTGTAGTTTCATATATACGCGATTTTCTCCAACTGAAGTAGCATATATGTTCTGGGTTTGAAAAATAAAATTGACCAGATAATATTGATTCACCCCCCCCTCTCAGTATTATTTCCAACAATTGGTATCAGAGCGGGTCCTTCAGAAGAAGCTTTATCACTTGAAGGAAGATCTATCATCATGAGCAACTACGAGAGAGAAGCATCAATCAAGCCACCAATTTTGGATGGGACCAACTTCGTCTATTGGAAGGTAAGAGTTACATCCTATCTTCAATCTCTTGGTACAGAAGTCTAGGATATCATAGATACAGGGTACACTTTTCCATCCGCAACTCCTACAGATCCGGCTGAGAAGAAGCAGTTTGAAACTAATGCAAAGGATGTCAATACTCTATTAGGATGTCTATCTCAATCAGAATTCGTCAAGGTTATGCAGTATAAAACTGCAAAAGAAATATGGGACAAGATCGTTCT
>APFE031315886.1:774-18700 GCA_000404065.3 Pinus taeda | reverse complement strand
TTGTTGTGTATGTAGATGATATCATCTTTGGCAGCAATGAAGAAGCTATGAGTCAAAACTTTACCTTGGTGATGCAGAAGGAATTCGAAATGTCTTTGCTTGGAGAACTGACATATTTTATTGGTTTACAAATCCAAAAAAATAAAGGCGGTATCTTTTTATCTCAAACCAAGTATCTCAAGTAGATCTTGAAGAAGTATGGCATGGAAGATTCAAAACCAGTATGCACTCCTATGGTCACAGGATGCAGCCTCAATGCAAATGATGAATCAGCAGCAGTGCATCAACCAACCTATAGGTCCATGATTGGAAGTCTGCTCTATTTAACAGGTACCGCCCAGACATCATGCATGCAGTTGGAATGGTTGGAAGATTTCAGGCAAATCCTAAGGAAACTCATCTTTAGGCAGTAAAGATAATTTTCAAGTATCTTCAAGGAACCCAAAACTATGGCCTATGGTATCCTAGAGATGCAGATCTCACTTTTCATGCTTATACAGATGCAGATTGGGCTGGAAGCATGGATGATAGAAAAAGCACTAGTGGTGGTGCATTCTTTATGGGTTCTAGATTAGTATCTTGGTTCATCAAGAAACTAAGTTCTATTGCATTATCTACAACTGACGCAGAATATGTGGCTATTGCATCCTGTTGCACTCAACTCCTTTGGATGATGCAAACCTTGCAGGATTTTCAAATCACTTGTACATCACCTATCGCCATATTATGTGATAATACAAGTGCAATCAGCATTTCAAAGAACCCAGTCATGC
Source organism: Pinus taeda (assembly GCA_000404065.3). NCBI lineage: Eukaryota > Viridiplantae > Streptophyta > Pinopsida > Pinales > Pinaceae > Pinus > Pinus taeda. The sequence goes on along the minus strand of APFE031315886.1, from coordinate 17,927 downwards.
ATTCAAAGACCAAGCACATACCGATCAAGTATCATTTTCTCCAGGAACAAGTGCTGGAACAAAAGGTAAAATTGGAATATGTTCCCTCAAAGGAACAAGTTGCTGATATTTTCACCAAACCATTGCCCAGGGAGACATTTGAATACCTCAGATAGAAGCTCGGGGTTGTTGATGCATCATCCTGCTGTTGAATCTTGTCTGTTATACACAGGTGGATACACGTACATTTACCGGTCTATGTGGGTCGAATGTGTCTATTAGAGATCATCTGGCATAGGTTCAGAGGGACCATATATTCTTCTAATGATGCATTGTTGGCATTATCTTAGAATTCCTTGGTTTGATTTCTCAAGGGTTTTCTGGTGGAGTAGATCAATGTGTGCTGGTCTGAAGGTTGATTTTGTTGATAGTTGTTCTTGTCTCTAGGTCATGTACTTCTTTTCATATCAAGGTCATGGAATAGCCTATTTTGGTTTCCCCACTATGCCTGGGATGAATGAGTTTTGTCTATCTTGTGTATTCCCACTTGGATGGGAGATGGATGTATGTAGGAGTCTTGATGATAGGAAGGTTACTTATAATGTATGGAGTCATGTTCTTTCTTGTAGAACATCCTTTTGTAGACAACATTTCAGCACAGAGCATATACAAAGGGGGAGCTCATTCAAAGTTTTCAGCAGGTACTCAGGGGGAGTATGGTAGCCTGCCACTTTGCCCTTTGTGTCAAAGGGGGAGAGTGATTGGTTGTTGTTGCCATCAAGTCCAAAGGGGGAGATTGTTGGAATTATGATACATATGTTGTACTTGATGGCAACCCACTCATCTCAGATGATAAATTATAGTGCAGAAAAGTTCACGCACTTTCATGCAGAGAAAATTTCACGAACGTTCATGTAGAGAAAAGTTCATTTCATATAGAGAAAATTTCACGTACTTTCATGCAGAGAAAAGTTCACGCACTTTCATGCAGAGAAAAGTGCACGCACATGGGAAATCTTATGGTTGGTTCATGGTATTAGTCCTTGGTATTTGAACCTATGGTTTTGGGCCATGGTATCTCATCATAAGTGTTGATCCCAAATATTGGGTCCATGGTATTGAATTGTTATGGTTTTTGGTCCGTGGTATTGTGAAAGGCCTAAGGCTATAAAAGAGGAAGGAGATCATTTGGCAAGGCATCTTCTGAATTATTGAATATTTAATAAAGTGCTAGATCTGGAATACTGTGATTGGGTTATGGTTCAGATCTAGATCTGAATGAAGAAGGAACCTGAGCGCAAGGAGAAGGATAAGTTCTATTGATGGGTCAAAATCTTAAGGCTGGAATAGTGGTATCTATATATGATTTTGATCTGTGATATGTGGCACACACTTGATCTATAAATCTGATAATCTCGGTTAACTAATATTTGAATGTTTAAAAGAATGAATTTATAGATCTGTACACAGGTTCAGTGAAGTGAAGAAGCGTATACACATTGTTCTTGTAAGGGAAATTCACGTATACGCAGGTCGGTATTGACACAGAAGCATATGCACGCAGGTTTCTGAATAGTGAAGTAGTGTACATCTCTTCATTTATGTTCTAGCTGCTTTTGTTTATTTCTATAGTGTTCTGGGTTTAGAAGTGGGGTGTGATTACTGTTATTATGATCTGGGTACAGTCGTCAAAGAAGTGTTTATTTTGATTTAGTTTTGATTGGTGAAAAGGTGATTGGTTGATGCAGAAATTCTTGATGTTTGATTGATGTTATTTGTGGATCCATTCTGAAAATTTATGAAAAATGGTCCCTGGAAGGAAGAGAAGGTTGTAGTCTTCTGCAGGTTGCAGCCTGCGTACTAGTATCTCAACTAGTACAAGAACTAAGGGGTTGTAGCTCCCTTCCAGGAGAAGCTGGAAAACGAGAGAGGGTTGTAGCTCTCTGCAGGTAGCAGCCTGCATACTGGTAAAGTACTGCACCAGTATAGAATCATTGTAAAAAGAAGTTTCTAATTGAAAATATAGAGACATATTGCAATAGGTGGTTTTCGCCCACATTGGGTTTCCACCTTATATCTTGTGTTCTTGTGTGTGATTGTCTTCTGCCCTATTTTTCTATTCCTGGTTACTATTTAAATGATCATGATGCACAAATTAATGTTCAACATCTGTAGAATATTTTAAATTATAAGTCTGTATGGTATACGTGGGTTTCCTTATCTATAGTTGCATATATACATGGTTTTCTCTAACTGAAGTACTGTATATATTCTAGGTTTGAAAAATAAAATTGACCAGATAATAATGATTCACCCCCCCCTCTCAATATTATTTCTAACACCTCTCTAGGTTGTCCATAAAAGCTTGTACTTGAGCTTCCTTTTCCTGTATGATGATGTCCTTTATGGTTTCCCTCTCCTGAGCTTCTAAATCAATGGTCTCAATGTTAGGCTGCTCAACCTCATCATGTTTTGCTAGATCAAAGTCTCTTTCCTCCTCTCATCAAGGTCCTCCTCTTGCACCTTTTCCTTCCCTTTATGTAGCTACTGTACCTGTACCTACTGCGTCGATGAAGAAGGAAAAGCCCCTTCCACATCTTATGGAGTTAGCATTTGCCTATGGATTGATGAAGGAGGCAAGGTCCCTTCCACATCCCATGGAGCAAACACTTGCCTAGCAGCTGCAAACAATCTCCTTGTGCCTCTCTGATATGTCAAGTAAACTAGTACCTTAGTAGTTCTTGTCTCCTTGATCTCTTCTCCCATTTCCACTTGATTGGAAGGTCCCCCTGCTTCTTGAGACACCATTGAAGGAACTTGAGGACCCCTAAATATTACATGAGCAATAAATATCTCCTAAGGGATGTTGAGGAGACTGAGATGATGAAGAACAAGAATTTTGATCAAGGAGTAGTGGTATAGGCTACTCATCTGCTGAGGGTATGCCTTCTTTTGCACCAGATAAGCCACCTTCTCAATGTTTCTGAAAAAAAAGTATGGGAGGTTTAACATCTTCACCCTTGTAAGATGCATGAGGAGCTTGATGTGGTAAGTGTACAACCTGGAAAATCTGCCCTCACGAGTGAAATATTTGATGATGATTCTCATCAAGGAGACATACTGGTTCTTAAGAAATTTGAAAGGAAAAAGCCTCATCACCTAATTTCTATACTTAGGTTTGATGTAAGGCTCATAATAATGTTCATCAAGATCCTAGGCCTTCTACCACTTCTCACCAACATTAGGAATCCTGGTGGCATCTGAAATGATGGATGGTGAAACTGTGAAAGTTACCACAACAAGAGTCACTTTATAGTTTTGAAGATGAGCTACAAAGAGTCTAGTGAGCTTTGGGTGAGAAATTGGAATCTCTCCACTTGTTCACAAAACTCATAGCATCCAAGATGTCTAAAACATGAAATAGCCAACTAAGAAGCCTGCAGTTCCCTTAGGTTTGTTGCCTCTTCTCTTGTGATCTTGCCTCCCTTATGAGGTTTTTTGTTTTGATTTGCTCTATCTACTGAACTATCACTAGATGTGTTTTCCTCTTCATATTCATGATCTTATTTATCCATGTTTACAAGAATTTTTACTTGCACACCTTTAGAAAGGGTTGAAGGGAATGAGTGGGAGTCTTTAGGATTGTAGGGATGTGTTTAGGGTATATTTATACAAAATATGAATTATGAGAGTGAGGGAAAGGGTTTTTATGATGAGGGATATAATGAGGGGATATGGATGAGGGAACAAGTAATGATGTAAAGAGGGATTTTAGTTCTAGTGATGGGTGATGGGAAACAAAGCAGTTAGGGTTTTTTAGAAGAACCTAGGGTTTGATTTTAAGTGTGAAGAAAATGTCTATAAATTTCATTGTGCAAGCTAAAAATAAAGTGGAGAAGGGAAACTTACTTGTAAAAGAGGAAATAACAGAGAATTTGGTGAATTTTTTGGTGTTATGGATGATTTGGTGGCTTACTACCCAACACGCAGTGCCTTTGCCCAGACGTGCAGTGCCTGGTCATACACGCAACACCTTTGTAAATTTGAACTCCTAAAAATTGCCAAGAGTGCAGCACCCTGCTCTGGGCGCAACACCTTGTCCCCTACGCATAGCACCGACCTTTTTTCTCCAAAAGTTCAAGGCCTTACTCCCTACGTGCATCACCTATTTTCTTCTGCCCAATATCACTTGAATTTCACCTTTTCCTCTTACCTTTGGACTTCTTTGCTTGCAAGATGAACACAATGACTTTGAAAATGGAATGTGAAGGTTTTATATATGAGTACAAATTTTATTTTTCATTTTAGAAAAACCCACTTTCAAATGTTCCTTGTCTTTTCCAAAACTCTGTTTTTTGATGCCTTTTCTCATTTTTTCTTTATAGGTGGATCAATACTCATGCTAGCTTGATTTTTGAAGTGCCTTTTTGTTACGCAGTAGGAACAGATACTTAGGAGCAACTGGGAACCATTATTACATATAGAAACTTAAATTGCATAAGAAATATAAACAAAATCAAAATACTCTGTTTTCACCTCAAAATATAAACAAAATCAAAATACTCTGTTTTCACCTCAAAACATGTTTTGAGGTGAAAATTACATTAAGCTTTAAAAAATAACCTTTTCAGTAAACTTATGACTTCCAAGCTACCATGCTTGAATTATTTATCAATCTCATGTCTTTGCTAACCATTATTGTCATTTTAACATTATATTTTGACTTTGGTGATACCCTAAAACCTAATGAAACCAAACCCTATGACCTAATGAAATGGATTGCAGATTGAGTATGAACCCTGACTGAAAACAGTAAGGAAGAGGATCAGCAAGTATAGTCCATGAGGGAAAAACTAATTAAAACACAACCATCAATGGATCCATGACATAATGGGATTATGCAAACCTATCAGTATGGGACTCCTAATATGAAAATGTAAAAGAGAAAATTTTGATCACTGATGGCAGCATGAAAAGACTGACACTAACAGTGTCCACCATCAATCCTTGCTTGCACACAACATGACCTAGCAAGATCCCAAAAGGAACACAAAATATACATTTTTTCAAATTCAACACGATTTGGTATCTTCAATATGTATCCAGCATAAAGCGCAGACTCGCTACATGGAATTTCACTAATCCAAACACTGTCCATCCATCAAAGTAAACTTCCAGAAACTTATGAATGAATCCCTTGAATGCTGCTATGACTACACAGGAAAATATGGCAGGCGCATTCCTTAGCCCAAATGGCATCATAGTGTACTGAAAACAACCTGACTCTGTCACGAAGGTCATTTTTCTCCTATCCTCTGGCACAATCTTGATTTGATGATACCTTGAAAACCCATTAGTAAAGGAATAGGCCTCCTTCCCTCCAACATTGTCTAACACTTCATCCATAAACGGTGTTGGAAATGGATTGTGAACACATGCATCGTTAAGCTTCTGCAGATCTACACAGATCCTTATTTCTCCCTTTTGTTTCTTTTCTTGGAACACCATCAAGCTCACCCAATCGGATTCTTCAACAAGTTCTATGATGTCTACTGATCAAAAAATGGGGCACTTAGGCTTCTTGTCTAACTTACAAGAACCTCTCCCACTTTCAAAGCTTAAATATTCCCAAGTCTTAGTGATTAACCTATGCGGAACTAAATATGCACTTGAAATATGGTATATGCTTGTGTTTGGTTTTAAACTGTTTATGTGTTGTAAATTGATTTGTTCAAACTGATATAAGACATATAACAGTGAAACAATGCAGCCAACAACAAACAGACATAAGACAAAAATTTAATATGGATTTCACCCAAAACTCTTGGGCTACATCTCCCTGAGCTTTAGTCAACTCAACTAGGCTCTCTAAGATTACGACAAAGTTCTTTTTATAAGCTCTTGGCTCAACTCCACTATTTTACATAGAAACAATGGGTCTAGATATCATTTTATCCCTGGCTCTTGAATCTCTCGGTTGCTGGCTCTCAACTCTTGCTCTGGCTCTGTCTCTTGGCTCTAGCTCTGGCTCTTGGCTCTAGCTCTTGGCTCTCGCTCTTCAGCTCTAGCTTCTTTGGCTTTCTACAACCTTTAGCTCTTTGGCTTTTCACTTGAACTTAAAGTGACCCCAAAGGCTCCCTCAGCTGCTCTGTGCAGTAGATTTTTCAACTCCTGCTTCTACCTTCTACTCTTCCTTTTGAATTCTTCTTCTCCGTGCTCTCAATTATGCTCTCTGGTTCTTTTAAGGAACCTTCCTGACTTTTTGGCTTCCCAGGTTGTTTCTCTGTGATTCATTGTCTCTATATGGCTCTGTCACTTCAAAATGTATCATTCACTATAAAAATGCCTGTTTCAGTGTGGCTTGATGGTCAGGAGCGATTACAGAAGGAATCAGGGCCATTTCATAGGTGAAAATCTGAAAATTGAGAAAATTCCATTACATAGAGATTTCTGGAAAAATACACTATCGAGCGTGTTTCCCTGACGTGAAACTCCCTTCAATCGCCCCTAAATCCCTATTGGGTCTACCATTAGGTGTTAAATCCCATCACATTAGTGTATTGGGCAAAATCCCAAATACACGGGAAACACTGAAAAACCTGACAAAATCCTTTCATCGGACTTGAAAACTTATCGCATCCACCCTATAATCATATCAGGTCCGCCTTTAGCTGTTGTCATGATCTCCATCGTCGATCTGGGTGATCTCTTATCCAATGGTCATCATGCAAGTTTAGGCGGATTAGGAGTACAGAGGTTACCCGCCCGAAAAGGAGGTTTTCCTCTCTCCTCTGCAAGCCACATGTCAATGAGTCTGTAGGATTGAGCGGAGCTAGCCCAAAACCGTTTACTGATTGAGGCCTGCCCAAAATCCACCTTTACAGAACTCAGTTTCTATGCAGTTAGGCTTAGAATTCCCCTTCATATATGTTTTATTGCTTCGGGTGTCATTTCTTTGTATTTTAGGTTTTTCACTGAAAAACATTAAGACACAGAAAATCTGAATTTCCAGATTTCAAATATTATAGACTATGCTTATGAAATCCGTCAGGTCCGGCAACCACCGATTGTCAATTCAATCCTGGCCATCCATTTCTTTTACGATCTGATGGCTGAGATTGCATGTTGGGATCGCTTATCACATATCGCATATCACATCGCGCACGACCCAGAGGTTTTGTACATAGTAGATGCTAACTCATCGATCCAATCATCAACGATCGACATATTGCATGATTACAATCACCGATTCCAGGGTCCTGATATCACATGTGTCTGCAATTAGATCGATGGGTCAGGGTTTCTTCTACCTCCATGTAAGTCCATCCCCTTGCCTTTTTTCGATGTGATTTCCCTTTCTAAGGGTTTTTTGTCATTTTTGGGTTTTTTGCCTCTTTTTCCATAGAAACAGGGCATCTTCTTTCTGCGATAACTTTTTCACCCTAAGTCCATTTTAGCCCATTCAAATTGCAGTAGATTCAGAATGAAAAGATCTCTGCCATGGGGCTATTTCTAGGAAGTTCCTTGGGTTCTCAATTTCCTCAGTGAGGAACAATTAGACTTATGAGTCTATCCAAAATCCATTTTGGATCACGCCTTCCCACTAGAAGAACTTTTGGTCTCCAAAAGGCTGATATACTGATCTAAATAGTACCTAAGAGTAAAAAAACCCTCTTCTTTCAACCTCCACACACACTTGCCTTGCATAGTGCCCCTGAACCAAAGTCTTTGACCACTTCCCTTCTTGGATGGGCCGGTCTTCTTGGGAAGAACTGTCTTCCTCCTTGCCTTCCTGCAGGACTTCTGCTGAAATCGTCATAGAAGGTGGCTTGAATTTCTTTGCCTTGATCATTGATCCAAGGTGGCTCAAACAAATGTGAATTACATATGCTCCAAAAAAGTTTCATTTGTACGTGTTTGAAAAGCTGTCAACAACAACTGTTAGCAACAATAGAAATACAAACAATAACTAGATGGCCTAAACTCCTACTTCAACAAAAGAAACACATTTCATAGCTTGTGAACACCTCCATGTCTTACATCTTCATACAAATGATGGACTAGTTAACAAGCCCACAAAACACACCTCTAAACAAATGACCGTTCAAGCCAAGCATGTAGAAAAAGACCATTAGGAATATTTTTCAAAAGATGAAACACTTTATCATTATCTCCATTTGGAGACCACGTTAACTTCTCCCAAGTCAACATGGCATCACATGCATGTCAAAGAAATCAACCATGCAAGCTAATTACACATACATGTTAAAAAACAAGGAAATCATCAACATCCTTGTGTTCATGCATCTCATGCTCATGCATGCATTTCAACCTTCAACTTTCACTTAAGCACACTGTACTTTCGAAGCTGAAATGAAATATAATGTTGTAGCAAGAAATGCAAACAGATGCATCAATAGACATGCAATATTAATCGGATAAGAACTCTAACCATTTCTTACCAATCCCTTTCAAAGGTACTACCTTTGTCTACACATCAGCATCATCATGTGAATCATCCTGAGACGCATCATCCATGGAATCTTCCTTTCCATTTCTGCCATCTTCTCTCTCCATTTTCTTCAACTTTTGTGGAAGCATTGCTGGATTCAGAGTCCAACATCTTTCAAAAATATGCCACTTCTTATGGCAGTAAGTGAAACACATGTGCATCCTCTTGACAACATGATTTTCCTTGTCCAATGGACCTTTGGCTTCTTGCTTCTTTTCCTTCAAAAGATTCCTGTATATGGCCATTCTCTTCCAACATCTTGAAACATTATGGTTATCCAAACCACAAAACAAACAAGCAATTCTTTTCCCATCACTATGTGGAAATTTATCATGCTTTACACAATCAAAAGGAAAATGTTTAGAACTAGATTTATACCTGCCTCCTTCACCTTTATTTCTTTCACGAGGAGGTGAAGCAAATGAAGAAGTGGCTCCCTTTGGAACATCATCACTCTCTTCAAGGCTGTCAAAGTTTCCACAGCTCTCTGGTTCAAGTGTGTGCTTCTGAACACTTGCATCTTGCAAATGATGTTTCAAACTATTGCATTCCTCTTTATTACAACCTTCACACTCTTGAAGACCTGCAATGCAATTCCTTCTTGGAGCTATTTTAATGGTCTTCATGGCAGATTTGGAACTTTCTCCATAAGCTTGTTCATAGCCAAGACCCGAATACTTAGGCCTTTCCTGAATCATTATTGGTTCAACAATACCTTGTGCATGCTTTCCCAAGCCTTTTCCTTCATAGCCTATATTAGACATTAGCTTGGAACCTATGCCTCTATTATGTTTTTCAAAAGAACCAATATAAGCATTCTTAGAGGAATTTGAAGACAAACTGAAATGATTTACCTCTTCTTCAAGTTGATACTTGACTAAGGCTTCCTGAGCAACAAAGAGTTGTGTCTCCAACTCATGCATCCTTCATAGGTTCATATTTGCAATATGAAGTTGCCTCTCCATTTACTACAATTTGTCAAAAAGCAACTGCTTCTCTTCCTTCATTGAATTCAACTTCTCTCTAAGTATGCTACTCTTTCTTCCATCCTCATACATTTTTCTCACCATATCCATTATGGTGGACAAGTCTTGCTTCATGTCTTCATCAAAGAGTCTTGTGATGAAGAAAGAAGATTTTGAGGACTCACTTATAGAAGTTTTCATTATGCTAATTACTTCTTCTTTCTTCTTTTCCTTCCTAGACTGAGCTACCAATAGATTTTGCTTCACCTTTGCAAACTCAAACAATAGTCAGTCTGCAAAACAAGCATACAATCAACCTATAACTGTTTAAACACATTTTAGACAATCAATCTTTTTCTTTGTCAATCAAGCACGCTGATATAACCTTCTTTGAAGGGTGTGGTTAATCAATCTAAGGCTCTAATACCACCTAATCTGATAATGGGGCACTTAGGCTTCTTGTCTAACTTAAAAGAACCTCTCCCACTTTCAAAGCTTAAATATTCCCAAGTCTTAATGATTAACCTATGCAGAATTAAATATGTGCTTGAAATATGGTGTATGCTTGTGTTTGGTTTTAAACTATTTATGTGATGTAAATTGACTTGTTCAAACTGATATAAGACATATAACCGTGAAACAATGTATCCAACAACAAACACACATAAGACAACAATTTAATATGGAGTTCACCCAAAACTCTTGGGCAACATCTCCTTGAGCTCTAGTCAACTCAAGTAGGCTTTCCGAGATTATGGCAAAGTTCTTTTTACAAGCTCTTGGCTTAACACCACTATTTTACACAGAAACAATGGGTCTAGATACCATTTTATCCCTGGCTCTTGAAGCTCTCGACTCTCGCTCTAGCTCTCAATTCTCACTCTGGCTCTTGGCTCTGGCTCTGGCTCTTGGCTCTGGCTCTTGGCTTTGGCTCTTCAGCTCTGGCTTCTTTGGCTTTCTACAACCTTCAGCTCTCTGTCTTTTCACTTGAACTTCAAGTGACCCCAAAGGCTTCCTCAGCTGCTCTGCGCAATAGCTTTTTCGACTCCTGCTTCTGCCTTCTACTCCACCTTTCGACTTCTGCTTCTCCATGCTCTCAATTGTGCTCTTTGGATCTTTTGAGGCATCTTCCCGGCTTTTTGGCTTCCCTGGCCATTTCTCTGTGATTCATTGTCCCTCTGTGGCTCTATCACTTCAAAATGCATCATTGCCTGTAAAAGTGCTTGCTGCAACATGGCATGGTGGTCAACAGTAGTTACAGAAGGAATTGGGGCTGTTTCATAGGCAAAATTGAAAAACTAAGAAACTTCCATTACACAGAGATTTCTGGCAAAATACACTATCGGGCACGTTTCCTGGACGTGAAACTCCGTTCAATTGCCCCTAAATCCCTATCGAGTCTGCCATTAGGCGTTAAATCGCATCACATTAGTGTATTGGGAAAAATAACAAATATACAGGAAAAAAGGAAAAACCCGACAAAATCCTTTTATCGGAATTGAAAACTTATCGCATCCACCCTATAATCATATCTGGTCCGCCTTTGGCTACTATCACGATCTCCACTGTCGATCTGGGTGATCTTTGATCCAATGGTCATCATGCAATTTCGTGTAGACCAGGAGTATGGAGGCTACCCATTTGGAAAGGTGGTTTTCCTCTCTCCTCCTCCAACCATGTGTTGATCAGTCTGTGGGATCGGGTGGAGCCAGCCCAAAACCATTTACCGCTTGATGCCCACCAAAAAGTTGTATTTATGGAACTCAATTTCTATGCAATCGAGCTTAGAATTACCCTTCAGGTCTATTTTATTGCTTTGGGCATCCTTTCTTTGTATTTCAGGTTTTTCACCAAAAAACATTAATATAGAAAATCTGAATTTCAAGATTGCAAATTTTATAGACTACGCTTATGAAATCTGTCGGGTTTGGCCATCGCCGATCATCAATTCAATCCTAGGCATCCATTTCTTTCACGATCCGATGGCTGAGATTGCACGTCACAATCACATATCACATATCGCATCGCACACGACCCAGGGGTTTTGTACATCGCCGATGCTGATTCGTCGATCCGATCATCGACGATCGACGTATCGCATGATCGCAATCGCCAATTCGAGGGTCCCGATGTCGCATATGTATCTAACTCCGATCCGATCGATCAAATCAGTGGGTCAGGGTTTCTTCCTCCTCCGCTTAAGTCTGTCCCCTTGCCTTTTTCCAATGTGATTTCCCTTTCTAATGGTTTTTTGTCATTTTTGGGGTTTTTGCCTCTTTTTCCAAAGAAACAGGGCACCTTCTTTCTGCGATAACTTCTGCGCCCTAAGTCCATTTTAGTCCATTCAACTTGCAGTAGATTTAGAATGAAAATATCTCTACCATGGGATTATTTCCAGGAACTTCCTTGGACTTTCATTTTCCTCAGTGAGTGTTGGGTCCGGAGGCCCCGCGTAACAGGTTTGGGGCTTAAAGCCCACAATTTTGGGTAAAAGTGTGGTAAAATCTCTGCGAAGTGTGAGAGTTGTAATGAGTCAAGTCAAAGGGTTGTCCACCCAAAAATAATGCAAGAAAATAGAAAGTGAGTTAGCCTGCCCATGGTTCGCGGACCATGGGAATGTATAAATAGAGCGAGGCTCTAAGGGTAGAAGGTAGATTTAGTTCGGATCTTGAATGTTATGGGTTTATGAATTCTCTCTGAGTCTATAAGTCCAAGTCGTGGGTGATAGTAGTAGAGTAGGCTCTACAACTGTGTGCGTAGAGGCCTCGTAGTGTCTGCATTTGTGCGCGGGCCCCTGCAGCTGAGTGTGTAGGGCGGATTTGGTTGTAACGAATAGGAGATAAATAAAGATAAGTGTTTCTGAATCATTATGTGTGTTATCAAAGATCTATATATTTATGCTTATGTTCTGAGTTTATGCAAATCTGTAAGATTTATGGGCATGTGCACTGGTTATAACAATTAAATGCTTGCTTAAAGACCTTAAGAATAAGATCTGATCTATAATAACCACAATAATACTAAGAATCTAAGAAGAGCCTCATCATCAAGCTGTACAGAGTAGTGCGAGTGTGAAAATTGGTTCACGACCCTTCCAGTCCTCATTAAAACATCCCTAGGGTGTGGAGACCTGGTTCCAACACCCTCCCATACTACCTCAGGTGAGACTTCAGTCTGTGCTCCGCGGACTATTACCAAAAGGGCTAGTAATGTGGGATTTGTTTGGCTAAAACACTTCCGAACTTGGGTCAAGCTCCATCAAGCCAACAAATGGTTCCATTGCCAGGATCGATATCTACCTAGGGGATGTCTGATGTCGGAACACTGGAACCCTATGAAGAAAGAGATTGAAGATTGGTTGGATCAGAAGCTCCATGAGTTTGTAGTACAGGAAAACAAAACTCCACAGATATTTGAAGAGAGGTGGCTGGATCACAACTTATACATGGAAATCCACGAGATCTTCTTCGCATCTTTCTCAACAGAATAATATGACTGGATCGCGAGGCTAGCTGACAGTCAAGGAAGGTGAAGACTTGATCAGCCCATCGTGTGGACTCTAGATTTGGTACGTAGGCTAGAGGCATCTAAAGATAAAATCGTACATGCAGTAGATCACTGGTTGGATCGGATAATAGGAGGGTTTATCACTAAGTTCACGGTAGATACAACCATGAGCTACAACGAAGCAGGAAGGTGCTTTCTCAAGGGACCATGGGGTAAGTATATCTAATCATTGAATACCTAGATTAAAATGATGTTATGTCAAAAATGGGTTATGAAAATCCATTGATGTCTGGGTAACACAGAGCGGAAGAGGCTACCAAGGGATCGAAGGGTTAGAGAACAGTCCCCTGATTTAACTATCATGAGAAAGTGAGGAGGAGCTCGCAAGGTTCTCTCTAAGAAGCATGATCTGGTTGATAAAGCAGCACATTCCACTGTTACCACCACCATCCACGCCATCACCCACTTCGCCTACATCAACCCCATCTTCACCTACCCCACCTTCGCCACCACCGAGGGTTGGAATGGTGAGTGCAATCAAGTTGCCTATATTTAGAGGCATAGGAAGTGAGGAACCAAATTAGTTCTGGTTCATGGTAAAGGCAGTATGGGAATCCCAAGGTGTTATGGATGATAACATAAAAAAAGCTACTTTGGTAAGCACGTTGTAGGATCGCGCATTGATGTGGTATATAAGAACTCTAGCAACCATCCAAATGTGGGAATAGCGGAGATCTAGGATGCATTGAACAAAGAATTTAGCCGGCCAAAATCAGAGACGTAGTCAATGATCAGGATCAAGGAGATTGTGATGCTACAAGGTGAAACCCTTTGGGATCTAGATCAGAGACTGAAGAGTATGATCCGTGAGGCTAACATGACGCTAATAGATGCGCAACACTGCACGTGGTTTGTGGCGTCTTTGACACCACATCTAAGGATGGCGCTATCATAGCAAAATATCTTGACCCAGGCTAAAGCTTTAGAGATAGCGATGAAGCTGCATGAAACTCCAGTACAGGATCCTGGGTTAGGATTTCAGAAAATCCACATGCAACTACAAAACCTATGCTTAGAGATGCAAAGTTTGAAGAAATATAACGCACCCCGGCCAAAAGTGCGAGAAAGGGTGTGGTGCATAAAATGTAAAGGCTAGGGCCATGATAAGGATCATTGTCTAATATTCACAAACTATTTGGTAGGGGGGGGGACCAATTCCATTGAGACCAAAGGCACAGGTGGGGCCAAGCATAGTGCCCACACTCTAGTGCGTGATATTTCAGGTAGGAAGAAAGCACACAATGGACAAATATCATCTATTGTAGAAGTTTACACAACCCCCCAACATCTATTTTGCAATTTTTGTAGATCAGTGGGCCATGAAAAACAAAATTTCCAAAGTTATGAGTCGCTGATGGATCGCACACTTTCTTACCAGATGCAGTCTGAGGCATGAGGTTAGGATCCAGCCGCGGCAATAGTGTGTGGTGGATTCTTGAGACACGAACAAGGACGAGGAGAAATGGGACCCGGACAAGGGCATGGACAGTTAATTTTCTACAATTGTGAAGGACCTGGGCACTACGCGTGTGACTGTACAAACCCGACCAAAACATGTTACTCATACTGTTACTAATTTGCTCATGAAGGAGTAGACTGCCCCACACTAATCGTACAAATGCGTGAAAAAGGGGTGCTTCAGTCTACTCCCACACAGAATGTGCAAATGATGAAAGTTGAACTGTGCGAAGAGAACCCTAACATGAACATGGTGCTCAAAAGCAGTGCAACCATAGGAGAGGATAAGGGGAAGCAACCTAAGGAGGATACATGGGTTCGCAAGGCCCCTACAAAGAAACCTAAGTTTGATTTGGAATGCATGAAGGAAACATTTATGGAAGCTAAGAAGAGCTTCACGAAGGCCTCTACTTCAGGTAGTAAGGACCAAACTGAGCCAAAAATGGATCCCTCTATGCTGACTACCTTTTTAGAGATGTGCATGAAGCTACTATGGGACTATAAAGTAGTTAAGGGATTGCAAGAGTTGATAACTCAGTACACAGGGCCAGGTGAACCGTGGATGGTCCAAAAACTAGGCAAGCATGCGTTGCACACCGGGCGGGAAATGCGATTGACTGCACAGATTGGTGACTATGAGATGGATCAGGTTGTTCTAGACTTGGGGTTGGATGTGAATGTGCTACCTAAATAGACTTAGGAACGCATGGGCAGGCCTGCACTACAATGGTCTCCTATTCAGTTACGGATGGTGAACCAATAGAAGATCTTGCCCATGGGGAGATCGCAAGGAGTCAAAGTGGACATTGAAGGCGCGAGCACACAAATAGATTTTGAGGTAATAGAAATTATGGATGATAGTAACCCTTAACCCACCTTGTTAGGAATAGATTGGGCCACGGACATGAATGGAGTCATCAACCTAAAGAAATGAAAAATGATATTCGAGAAAAAGTCCCTCTGGCTAATAGAACCGCTAGATCCAGCCGAAAGAGCGTGATACACCGAACCAGTTCGTGATAAGGATAGTGACAATGAACTGGACTGCATCTACCAAATAACAGCACAAGATTAGGACTGAGTGAATCCAACAGCAGACAGGAGAATCTCATGGGAACGCGATAGCTCTTGCATGTCAGATTTAGATGAAAAGATGGAGAAATGGTAGAACCGATTGCATGAAGTAACAACACTGAATTGTAATATGATGATGGGATCCGACGCATGACGACTGAAACAAGGGAACTACCAACTGATGATGGTGCAATAAACGTTGAGAAATCTGTAGACCACTGTGAAAAGATGATATTGGAATGGAAGCAACATGATACGGAAGCAGGGGTAATGTGCGCAACAACTGCACCGGTGTGGAATACTCATCAGCTAGGGGGACCTAGTGCAAATGTAGAAGGTGACAGTACGAAAAGCAACGCGTTCTGCCAGCTGATTGTGATAAAGAAATCAGAAAAATAGGTAGAGACATGCATAGAGTTCGCCAGACAAAACAAACCAATAAGAATTTGCATGTACCCAAGGTTCGATGGGCATATAGGACCATAAGAAAAAGGAGGAGGGTGAAGGTGATTCCATCATCGATAAGACAAGATGAAATTAGGAGTACAAAGGAATCTCCCACAAGTTTGATAGGACATGAGGACCGTGGTAAAGCAATTCGACAATTACAAGAAGCCATTCAGCGTGAGAGCTTGAAACTTCATGAACAAGATGAAAATTGGGCACGATTGAGGAGAAAAAGGGTGATATTGGATGAAGAAATAAACAAACTGAACACCAGAGGTGCACAAATGGACTACACAGAACTAAGGAAACCAGGCTTGGCCACTACTGTGACCCTGCTATCATGGCTATGACCGCACCTTACTAAGGAAAGGAGCTTAGAATGCAATGTGCTACCAAATACAAAGGTACTCAAAGGATGCCCATAGCCCAGGCTAGCAAGGAAGTAGAAGTCTTGCAGGTGGGGTACGACCACCTTACTATCTGTGGAATGCATAGTCTCAGTGCTCCAAGCAGTTGAAAGGAGGCACGGGACTATAAACAAGTCTACAGGAGAACTACACGAAAAGAAGATTCCATGCAGGGCTAGTCGGTCAGCAAGATTTCAGTCGTGTAGAAGGGGCTGCGTTGCCATGTGGGAAGGTTGGGTGGTGATCATTGACATCACTGTTCATGGAAGAAGTCTGAGTTATGACAGAGAGGAGTGGGTGGTAGGCCATTAAGGCAGGAGTTTCAAGTTAGATATGAAAAGATTTGCTGACAAGAAGATATTAATGAATTAGGAGTGGAGGGAAGGGTTGAATTCAAAGTCACACATTCCTATAGAAACTATTGCGGTAGCCCCACAACAATCCTTGGATATTTGAGACTCAAGCCAGTGCAGAGAAGCAAGAACCCTGCTACCTGACCACCCATGAGTACATGCCCATGTGAATCTAGGATAGAAACTATGTCTAGAACTAAGGTAAGGTTCACGGAAAAGCCTTATCTAACCTAGAAGGAGCTGGGAGAGGCGAACACTACCTGTTATGAAACCAACTCAAGAAAAAGATAGAAAAGATAGATCAACACCTTAAAATTCAACCTCTTTGAGGGGGCAACCTCCTTTACATTACATAAATGAAAAATTCTTGGATGATTCAAATGACAAAACC
>APFE031315885.1:89034-99372 GCA_000404065.3 Pinus taeda | reverse complement strand
TTTGCGGATGGTACGCTGTGCTAAAATTCAGCTGAGTGCCTAAATCAGCAAATAGTGTCTTCCAAAAGGCCGATGTGAACTTCACATCTCGATCCGAAATTATTGTTTTTGGGAGGCCATGCAATCTGAACACATTCTGCATAAAAATGTGAGCGATTTGTGCAGCTCTGAAAGTTGATTGCACCGGTATGAAATGTGCAGCCTTACTCAACTTGTCCACTACCACCATAATGGAATCATTGTTTTTCTTTGTTCTAGGTAACCCTGTAATAAAATCCATGGAGATGATTTCCCATTTCCATTCTGGAATGGGCAAGGGTTGTAGCAGCCCTGCTGGATGCTGATGTTCAGCTTTAATTTGCTGGCATTCCAAACATCGCGCCAAGTATTCTACAATATCCTTTTTCATTCCTGGCAAAAAATATTCCTTCCAAATTGCTGTCATCATCTTTTGATAACCTGGGTGACCAGCATAATGGCTGATGTGGAATTTGTCCATAATCAGACCTTTAATCTTGTTTTGATTGGGCACATATATTCTTTGCTTGAAATAGACAATTCCCGCGTCATCTGTCATGAATTCCTATTGGCTGTCCTTTCCATCAGATTGTTGTATTTGTTGTTTTAGCTGTTGGTATTCTTTATCTTGACCAGAAATTTCCTTAATCATGTCTAGAAAAGGATTTTTCCATCCTGTAGTGGAAATTTCGTACAGACTTTGTACTTTGCTACTTAAAGCGTCTGCTACTCTATTCGCCTTACCTTGCAAATGTTTTATATCGAAGTCAAAACCACTTAAAAAATCCATCCATCGTGCTTGCCTAGCGTTTAAAGTAGGCTGGTTGAAATAGCTGGTTAAGCTATGGTGGTCGGTGAGCAGCAAGAATTTTCTGCCCAAAAGATAATGCCGCCACATTTTCAGAGCATGTATAACAGCAGCCAGTTCCAAATCATAGGTGGAGTATCGCTGTTCATGTTCCTTTAATTTACGGGATTCGTAAGCAATTACCCGACCTTCTTGCATTAAAACGCCACCCAATCCTTCCTTACTGGCATCAGTGCAAACCACATAATCCTTATGAGGATCTGCTATACTCAGAATTGGTGCTGTAGTGAGCAGCTGTTTTAGTTGTTCAAAGCTTTTCTGGCAATTTGGGGTCCATTGAAACGCTCTTCCTTTCTTCTGTAATGAGGTAATGGGAAAAGCTACTTTCGAGAAGCCTTCCACAAACCTTCTGTAATACCCGGCCAATCCCATAAAAGATCGGACATCCGCTACGTCTTTTGGCACAGGCCAATCCATTATGGCCTTTATCTTTTCCGGGTCCACCGCAATTCCATCCTTTGTGATCACGTGGCCCAAATATTCAATTTCCTCCTTAAAGAAGTCACACTTACTAAATTTTTCATACAGCTGATGTTCTTGAAGGGTCTGGAATACCATTCGGAGGTGTTCATGATGTTCTTCGATTGTGCGTGAATATATTAATATGTCGTCAATGAATATTAGCACAAATCGATCCAAGTATGGATGAAAAATGCTATTCATTAAACACATAAAAGTTGCAGGAGCGTTGGTTAGCCCAAACGGCAAAACCACAAATTCATAATGACCATACCTTGTACTAAAGGCCGTTTTAGCGATGTCCTTGTCCTTAATTCAAATTTGATGATATCCCGATCGCAAATCAATCTTAGAGAACACCGTTGCGCCTTTCACTTGATCGAATAATTCATCGATCCGGGGTAAGGGATATTTGTTTTTGATGGTCAACTTGTTTAATTGTCTGTAATCGATACACATCCGGAGAGTACCATCCTTTTTCTTGACAAATAAAACTGGAGCTCCCCAGGGAGACACACTAGGACGAATGTACTCCTTGTCTAGTAATTCTTGCAACTGCATTTTTAGTTATGTTAGTTCAAGTGTACTCATTCTGTAGGGTGCTCGTGATACTGGTGCTGCCCCGGGTATCAGCTCTATGGTAAAGTCTATATTCCTTCGCGGTGGCAGTCCAGGAATTTCCTCTGGAAATACATCTGTGAATTCCTGTATTACAGGAATACTGTGCAAAGAAATCGATTTATCCTTAGAATTCGCATATCCCACTTGGATAGCGTAGACTTGACACCCCTTCCATATGCATTTTATCAGTTGGTTGGAAGTTATCGGGCGAACTTGCACCGGTTGCTTAATTCCTTGCATTTCTTTCCTGTTTCCTTGCTAATCTCTGTAGTAAATAAATTTAGTTTTGCAATCAACTAATGACCAGTGTTTTTCTAACCAGTCCATGCCAATCAGAATATCGTAGGATCCAAGAGGAAGTATATTCAGATCAGCCGTTACTTGTTGATCTGCTATGATAAATGGGCAATCATTGATTTTGGCTGTTACCCGCCGTTTGGCTCCGGTAGCTAATTGTACCAGCCAAATATTTTTAAATTTAACAGGTTGTAAATTGCAACATTCCACTACCTTTGGACTTACATAGCTTAACATAGCCCCAAGGTCAATTAAAACAGATATGGTAAGGTTTGAAATTTTACCTTCGAACTCAACCATTGTTGGCTGGTATTCCGCCTGACGGTCTTCCAAAGCTGCGTTAATTCTGGGTATACTGCGACCAACCTCACCCACAGTTGAGGCTTCATGAATTTGGGATAATTGCTCCGTTCCTTTTCGCTGTGGACAGTTTTTAATGTAATGAGGTCCCCCACAACCCTAGCACTGTAACGGAGCCCTTGCAGTACCTTCATTGTCCAACCTTGGTTGCTGTTCGCTGACCTTGGACTCGTTGGTAGCTCTGAACTTAGATGTAGTTCTTGGTACAAATCTGCTGGTTGCTCCTTTGCCATTTCCCTTACTGCCATTGCTGCGATTTCCTTTGCTGTTTCCCACAGTCTTGAAACTTCTCTTCTCATTCCATTTTCTGTTAGCAGTTTCCCCTTTCTATTTACCTTGTTGATAACAGATTCTAGCTTTGCGGATTACCTCATCCATCGATTTTGGATTATCAAACTCAATCCGCTCTTGCATGTATGCTGGCAAACTGCTGATGAATCGCTGGACTTTTGCCTTTTCCTCCCTTATGTATGGTACATAACGAAGTAAGGACGTAAAGCGAGTGATGAATTCGTCCATGGTCTGCTGTCCTAATCGTAAATCATGGAACTCCCTTGCCTTCTCATCATAGAAGTGTTCCGTTAAATATCGCTCCTTGAAGAATCTCTGAAAATTATCCCATGTAATATTTTGCTCGGTGACCCCTTTCACTAACTTTACTTCCTCCCACCACAAGGTGGCCTTCCCTTGCAATTAAAAAATGGCCAGTCGTGCCTTCAGATTATTGTCGTATTCATAAAGCTGAAAATACTTGTTCATATTTATGATCCAGGCTTCAGCCGCTTCCTCTTGTTCTCCATCAAAATACGGTGGTTTGATTTTGCGGAATTCACCTTGTAGCTCTACCTTCCGTCTTTTTGAGGTTAACCGGTCAAATACATTATCAGAGCGTTCCTCCTGTTCCTCCGATCCTTCGGGGGGTATATGATGGTTCTGTTCTTCAGATATCCTTTGCTGCTCTGCACTGGGATTAGCTGGTAATTGATTTTGTTTATCAGACAAACTCTTTAAGATTCTTTCTTGTTCCATTGTTAATCGAGCATTGTCTTCCCGTAGTCGAGCCATCTCATTCTTCAGTTCCTGCACTGTCTCCAATATTGCTTGATTCGTAACTCTGGCTTCTTCCCCAAGCTGCACCCATAGTTCTGGGTTGTTCTCGGAACCGGGTACTCCCTGTCCCATTGCGGGTCGCCGTGGAATGTTTTCCGTTCTCCTCATGTTTCTATCTTCAAAACCTGAACCCTGTACTTCATTCAACAACAAAAGGAACATTCAAGAGTATTATCAATAACCATCTTTGTTAGTCATTGTATACAGTGTATTTGTCTGTTCTCAATGTTCTTACCCAGAGGCCACAGTGCTGTATCTGGGCTCTGATACCATATGTCACAAACCTAATTTTTTTTTTTTTAAATATTAACAATTATCAGTGTTTCTTAAGCGGATTAGTTATTAACATTTAGCACAAACATACATGCTACTATTCACCTGTTAAAAAATTTTTGTATCCGACCATGGTCTAAACTTTAATGTATGTATATTAGCATTGCAATCTTATTTCGGTTCATGATAGCCGAGCTGGCATTGGTAGCCTGAGCTGGCATATGAATAAGCTGGCGGTCGCCTGGTCTTTCCCGCCGTCACCTGGACTTGGATCGGTAAGATTATCTATGCGAATTTTAATACCATGCCTAGGTAATGCTCCTCTGGTTGTCTGGACGGAACAACTGTTTCCTAGGGTATACTTTTCCTGTACGATTTTTGCGTTGGTAGCTAGAGTATTAAATGTTCTGATCTCGGCCTGAATCCTCTCGGGATTACACCTAATAAAACGGATCGGATTTCACCTCAATTATCAACGGTGGATTTTAAAGGTCATATGATAAAAGGGTTTGCCTAGGGTTTCATTGTCATTTTCCGGGTGCAGGTGAGGCAGTGCCTCTCGACTTTGCACGCCCTGGTTATACCAGAGAACTCAGAGTTCACACCGTCAATTTCCACAGAACGGCTACAGTCTGGAAAGAGGTTTATGTCGCCAGCACACTGCGAGGAGTGGTCGAGACCTTTGAGGTTTATCTGAAGGTAAATGGAAACTCCCCTTTTTAATTAACCTAAACTGGTTCCTTATCATTTATGCGTCGTAGCAGGTTTAATCGGTTAATCTTTGGCTTGCAGGGTTTCTGAGTATAAAATTATGGTGACGCTCAACCCTCCAGGATTCAAACTTCGTCGGAAAAACACCAGGTATGTAGCTCTAGCCATGGCTTGCAATTTTATTAACCTCGGCTATTGTCTGAATATGGATTCCTTTTTCATGCCAGGAGACTTATCATGCTCCGTTATGGCTGGTCCGAATGATGGACTTCTTCGCATTGGGTTTCTGGTCGTGGAGGGTTTCAGTTCCCTGTTTGTATTAGACGGTTCTGTTAATTTAGATTTAAGTTAAAGATTTGACCCATAGGAACCCTTCGAGGGTGCTGGGAATGCTCATTGTTAAATGGGCATATCCTAACAGACTTACCAATTTTGTGTGTAATGATTAACGATACGAATCCTTGTATGGTTTTCTAGATTCAATCAAGATTCAGGGTTTGCTCTGGTTATTATTGATATTTGATATCGGCATCCAACTCGCTGTAATTTCAAGGTCTTTTTCATTATATGTTAAGATTCGCACAGACTGTCTGTGCGTCCTATACTTGCCAGTCTCTTATCATGTGTGAATATATGAAAGTTATGTTCTAATCGAAGCGTCTACTATTTGTAATGATACAGAGGATCTTTATTTTCTTTATTTACATCTGTATCTTTGTTTTCCTTAATCTGGAAATGTATCGGTGATTCGGAATAACTATGCTTACAGTGATATGCTTTTGTCATTTCGGTTCGATGGTTATATATGTGTATATGCATATCATGGCTATCTCTGTTCTGCCATTATTCACAGCTTATGGTTAAAAAACCCATTTAGTTCTTCCGAATGTTATGACAGAGGTTTGTTTTCTTTTTGTTTGATTCTTTGTTAAATGAATAGATGTGTAATCCCTGTACATATATCAGTTGTTTTTATTTGCTGGCAAGATTGTCACAGTCGTTCCGTCTCGGTCGACTCTATTAGAGCTATCTAATGGTGAATCTTGCGCTGTTATGGCCAGGCTCGCACGCCCTCGGGGTATGAGCATTGGGAGCGCATGTAGCTAATAAACCCTCGGTTTTATTTCTTGCAAACAATTCTTAGGTTCTGTTATGATATATCAATTGCATGTTCTAGTTATTTATAGTTCGCTTACTGCCACAATTGCTTAACTCGAATGACTGTATTTTTCTTTTATTTGTTGAACTATACTCATGCAGTTATGAATATAACTTGTAATTTTTCTTTCTGGTTACAGTCAATACGTTACCTGATATTCTTTGGGTTTTTGTCTACTGGTTAAAATATCTGGATCATACTAGTCGTCTTAATCTTTAAGAGAACAAATGATCTACTCCATCTTGCTTATTTTATTCATACCTTACAGTAGACAGTAATTCTGCAAGTTTATAATAAAATCTTCTCTTTCTCAGATAACAATAAAATCTTATCCTACAGATAAATAATAACTTTTACAGTAAAAGATAAGATTCCTAGTTAATGCTATAACCTTAATGTACTTACCTGTACTGTGCCTTCCTTAACTTGTACTTGTTGCTTGTTCCTTCAACTGGAATAAACTCATATAAAGCTTGTTATCCACCCAATCAAGAGCTCAGTCAGTAAGACCTGATGCTCCACCCCCAAGCTAACTTGCAGGCCACTGCCTTCCACAAGATAACGCCTGCTAGCAGCAGCGCGATAAAATGCACTATAGTGCTGGTACTATCTGATCCCCATCAGACATAGTACCATTCCTTCTCTTTTTCCTGCCTATTCCTCAACAGCCCAGGCCTTTCTCCTCTTTACCCCTTCTAAGGTAAGGAAAAGTGGTTAGGGTTGCCCCTGGCAACTGTTTCTTTTAATTAAAGAATAAGAGGTAAATAACTTTTCCTAACAAAGTTATCTACAATATTACTGAATTCATAATTCTGAATAAATAACATTTCAATATTAATAAGGTAACAATTCCTGTTTTCACATTTACCTACCATGGTAACTTATAAATTATTCATATAATTGTTTGGTCATTACAAGTTAAATATATGACATGAAGAGAGTGTCAACACCCTTGCGTTACCTAATTTTAATTGCAAGAAAGAGGAAATTTATTCCTAGATTTTTCCACAATATTAAATTTACAATTATTCTAATCCAATACGGTCATTGAGAGTAACATTTATATTTAATTCACTTGGGCATTGATAGTTTCAATACCAATTTGATCCTTGAAAAGCGCTTTTTAATTTAAAGTATTTAATTATATTCAAAAGATTAATTATTAAAAGTGGTTATTATTATTTTATATTTATTCCCTATGAATTTAGTTAAAAATTATAATTTATAAAAGTGGTTGTTATTATTTTTATTTAATAAGAATTTAACTAAAACATAATATTTTTTTTTATAAAATTGGATTAATTTTTATTTATTTATTATTTTAAAATAATTTAATCTATTAAAATTTCAAAAAGAAAATGTTTATTTTTACTTTTATTTTTTTATTTTATTTTGATTGAGTGAAAATGTTTAGATTACCTTATGTTAATCTTTTTATTTTATTATATTTTCTTTATTTTTATATAATTTGACATTGTCCCCTCCACAGGATCTAGACAACCGAATATGGGGGTATGGGGGTGGATCTAACATAAACATGTAAACGTAAATGTAAAGATTAAATATGTAATGTTTTTAATCTAATGTAGGCCATATTTAGAAACCAATCTAATTATTATATGTATAAACACAGTATAAATTTACAATATAGAGAGGTTTATGACCACTAAAAAAATAGGTATGGTAAATAAATAAACTCAAGGTATGATAAATAAATAAAAAGATAAATAAATTAGAAGGATGGTGAATAAATAAAACTATTTTTATATTTAGTCCATAAACCTCTTTATATTTAAGAATACCCAAAAATAAGGTTTTATTTAAGTGAAGCCTATGGGCCAAATACTATTTTAATAACATGGGCTAAACACCATTGGTCAAATACCATATCTATAAAAGTGGTATGGTAAATTAATAAAAATGTAAAGAAACTATAGGTATGGTAAATAAACAATTTTTTTTGGTGTTCTATTTAGGTGGAGCCTATGGGCGAAATTATTATTAATACCATTCAAAAAGACTTTATTAACCCTAATATTAATATTAATAAAAATAAAGATGGAACATGGTATTGACTTCGAATGTAGCCTATTTAAAGGGGGGAATTAAACTATCATAGATCCATTTTTATTGTGGATCTACCAAGCGTGGAGAGGGATGCTTCTAAAAGTGTTGTCCTCAAAGCTTGAGTAGTTCTGGATGCTTTTGTATAAAATTCTCATCCTCCCATGTGGAATCTTCAGTAGATAAGTTTTTCCACTTGATAAGATACTCTGAAATTGATCTGTCGAGTTCTTGTTTCTAGGATTGCTTCTGGTTCCAGTATAATTTTTCCTTCCTAGTGAAGTTGTGGCAATATTGTTTGAACTTGTAGCTTATCGCCTATAACCTTCTTTAAACATGAAACATGGAAAGCTCGGTGCAATCGAGAAGCTACAGGAAGCTCTAATTTGTATGCCATAGTACCAATCTTTTGCATCACCTTGTACGGACCATAGTACTTTGGTGATAATTTATTATCCTTCTTAGCTTGCTTGAGGGACATTTTCTTATATGGTTGTAGCCGTAGGAATACCTAATCACCTACATCAAAACTTCTTTCAGTGCGATGTTGATCTGCCTGTTGTTTCATTCTATTTTGTGCCAACACGAGGTTATCCTTTAAGAGTTTGAGGACTTGTTGTTGATGTTCGATGTGATGTTCCACTGCCTGAACCTTAGAATTTTCTCTGAAATATGATGTGATGGATGGTGGTTGATACCCATAAAGTGCCATAAATGGGGTCATTTTTGTTGCTGTATGGAAGGAAGTGTTATACCACCATTCAGCCAGAGGCAACCATTTGACCCATTGTGTCTGTTTATCAGATACAAAGCAACGAAGATAGCCTTCCAAACATTTTTTTACTATCTCAGTTTGCCCATCAGATTGAGGATGATAAGATGAGCTATGAGCTAACTGCGTACCAAGACAAGAAAATAATTCTGTCCAAAAATTTCCAGTGAAAATGGGATCTTTGTCACTTACAATAATCTTTGGGTTTCCATGTAGCTTTTGAATTGTTTCCGCAAATGCACTAGAAACTGTAGTGGTTTTAAATGGATGTGATAATGCACAAAAGTGTGCATACTTGGTAAGTCTGTCAACTACCACCGTGATGACACTCTTTCCCTCAGACTTGGGTAAACCTGTGATAAAATCCATTGAAGCCTCCTCCCAACGTTGGCTTGGAATGGATAAGGTTGTAATAGACCCAGTGTCTTAATTGTTTCAACTTTATTTTGCTGGCAAACCAAACATTCCGCCACAAACTTCTGAATATTTGATTTAAGGCCCTCCCAAAAAAATTCCTTCTTAACTCTGTGGTAAGTTTTTAAAAATCCCGAGTGCCCTCCTAAGGGAGAAGTGTGCAATTCCATAAAAATCTTTTGTTTTAGCTGCGAATTCTTACAGAGGTATAACCGATCTTTGTACCATAACGAATCATTTTTCCAACTAAATGTATCCGACGTACTAGAATCTTGTTGTAACTTTCGAGTAAGTGCCCACACTTCTTCATCATTCTTCCATTCCTCCCTTGATTCATTTATCCAATCTCGTTGGATAATAGAAATGGCACATAATAATGCTTCCACATCCTCATCCTTTCTTGAGAGTGCATCTGCCACCACATTTCTCTTCCATTTTTTGTAGATTATTTCAAAGTCATAACCCATCATCTTTGTCTTCCCATTACGTAGGGTCGTCATTTCTTAAGTGCATGGAGTATTGCCAACATTTCCTTCTCATAAATAGCTTTGTTTAAAAGCTTTCCCTTGATTAGACGACTTTCAAAAGCAATGGGTTTTTCATCTTCCATTAAAACAACACCAATTCCATTTCTTGGCATCACATTCCACAATAAACGTTTTTGTGAAGTCCGGTGTAGCTAAGACAGGTGCTTGGAACATTGCCTCTTTAGGATGTTCAAAGGCCTTTGTTGCTTCTGGAGTCCATGAAAATGCATCTTTGTACAATAGTGTTGTTAGAGGTGCTGCTATTCTCCCATAATTCTTAACAAACTTGCGATAATACCTTGTCAACCCGAGAAATCCTCGCAGATGCTTTATGGATGTGGGGATTCCACTCCTCCATGAGATACAATATGAACGAGATATTCCACCTCTTTTACTCCAAAGAAACATTTGGATCTTTTTGCATATAATTGTTTTTCCTCCAATAGTTGTAGCACCCTGTCAACACGTTCAACATGATCCTTCCAAGACTTGCTCTAGATTAGTATATCATCGAAGAATACTAACACAAATTTTCTAAGGAATGGTTTGAAAATTGAATTCATCAAACCTTGAAATGTTGAGGGTGCATTGGTAAGGCCAAAAGGCATGACCCAAAATTCATAATGACCCTCATGAGTTCTAAATGTTGTTTTCGGAATGTCTTCAGTCTTCATTCTGATTTGAT
>APFE031315885.1:62745-87912 GCA_000404065.3 Pinus taeda | reverse complement strand
TCTCAGCACACTTATGACCTTTAGTGTATTTGATATCACAACTGTAACAAAGCCCTTTTGCTCTTTTTTCTTCCAATTGTTGTGGTGTCAACCTTATAGGTTGTGGAAGACTAGCAGCAATACCACTTTTGTCTTTATAGATGTGAGTGGTATGCTTCCTGGTTGCCATAATTTTTCTTTCCATTTTTCTTGCTAACCTGAATGCCTTCTCTAATGGATCAGGTTCCCAAAGGCGAACATCATGTTGGATACTATCCTTTAAAGACCCTATGAACACATCAATCCTATGTTCCTCTGGAATATCTTTTACCCTTATGTTCAATTTTTAGAACTCCTCAATGTGCTCCATTATTGAACCCTTTTGTTTAAGACTTATCAATTGGCTAAAAAAAGTGTTGTTTTTTGTATCCTCATAATGTGCTACCAATTCTTCCGTAAAAATTGCCCAAGTGATAAATTGTTTACGAGAGCAAAGCCATTGATACCATACAAACTGATTTGGTTCCAAATATAAAGTTGCCATACGTACCTTTTGTGTGTTTTGCACATTATTGAGATCGAAAAATTGCTCCATCTGTAATATCCATGTTGCGGGATCCTTGCCATCAAACTTCCTCATATCGATTTTTGGAATATGGTGGGTCTTTGATCCAACATTAGAGTCTATGGAATTATGATTAACATTTCTTTTTTTCTCATCATGAGTTTCCTTTACTACCCTTTCACCTTTAGTGACCCTTTCTTGTAGCAACTTATTCATATTTATCTTTAATTCTTCCATGTTTGTTTTCAAATCTATCTTCAAATCATCCATCTTAGCTTTCACGTCATTCATCTTAGCTTCTACACTTTTCTTTAAACAATCCATCTTAGATTCTGTTCCTTTTTGTGCAAGTGACACTTGTTGCACTTGGTCTCGTAATTTTGATATATCATGATGCATTTCTTCCTCTTCTTTATGAGTCATGCTAGAACTTTCAGGTCGCGTACTAGGTGTTTCAGGTCACCTAAAGATTTCAATATGAAAATACTAATACAATTGGGTGTGCAAGGGCTCATCCCAAACAGAAAAAACAAAAATGCAGATCACATAATTGTTGATAAGGAATTCTGGCAACATCCCCCTCAAGGTTTTATGAAATGCAATATTGATGGGGCCTCAAAAGGAAACTCGAGCATGGCTAGTTATGGAGAAGCGAGAAGGGATGAAAAGGGTTGTATAAAAATCATCTTTCATAGAAATTTGGGGAAAGCCACAAACAATATGGCAGAGCTCATGGCGCTGGAGCAATGCTTGGAAATCCCGAGGGACTCAAATATTCATAAAATTATAATTAAAGCCAATTATGAATTGATTATCAATTCGGTTAAGAAATTTTTTTATGGCTCAACTTCTGAAAAAGTTTCAAGACATTGGAGGCTTCTTGAAGTATATCAAAGGATCCAATCCCACCTACAGAACATGAAAACCCTAAGTTTCATTCATGTGCGCCATACAACCAACATATAAGTGGACATTTTACCCAATCAAGGCATACTTTGTGCTAAAAGCAACAATAAATATAAATGGATAGAGATCACCCATTGTATATGGAGGGATGAGTGTCTCAGAGAGGCGATCACATATTGGGAGCTTTATCAGAGCAAGGGATACTAGTAGGTTGTAGACTTCTAGAAATAGTTGAATTTTAGTCCACACGAAACAACAATTTAGGGAGATAAGAGAAAAGAATGGTCCGTCTGTAAGCTGGAATATGTGCCGAGAGTTCTATAATCCCAAGGGAGCATGGTTTTAGTGTGAGAAGGTAGCAGAAATAGTAGCAATATTAAATTCTGCATGCCAAAAGGCAATGTGGTTACCAAGCCAATCGGACCCAAAATCAACTT
This sequence comes from Pinus taeda, assembly GCA_000404065.3. NCBI lineage: Eukaryota > Viridiplantae > Streptophyta > Pinopsida > Pinales > Pinaceae > Pinus > Pinus taeda. The sequence continues at coordinate 86,025 of APFE031315885.1, read as the reverse complement.
TAGCAATTGCTTTATTAGGCTTCAAGTCTGAAAGCAGTGTTAAACAGTGAGAAAGTTACTCAGACTTGCGGTAATCGCATGCATCTTGTGGATTTTGGGTGGATTACATGCGCGAGGATTATCAGGCAAACAGATTCGTAACTTTTATAGAATGGTTGCTAAAGGCTTATCGGGTCTCATTCAAGAGTTAAAGGGTGTGCTTGTTAGCGAACTGATATTGCTAATGAGAGTTAGATATCTGATGATAGAGTGAACGGTCTGGGCGATTAGATTATCTTTTGTGGTTTTGACATCATGTTTTTTGTGGTTCTTGGGCCTGGATAGTGGCCATAGGAACGATTTCCTTGGCTTTATGAGGCCCACATCTCATTTGTACATTTTGTAATATGGTTGTATTTTCAATTTGAATAGAAGGTTCGATGCTTGATTTAGCAAAAAAAATAATTGTTAGGATGGAAAAACTATCTTCAAAACATTAAGAAATTTGGACTTCTGAATCACACTAAATCCAATTTGTTGATAAATGACAACAAGAAATTCCAGTTTAATTTTTTGTTGAATTAAACTATAAATTAAAATCAAATTCTATTCTCATAGCAACTTGTAAATAGTTAATTAATTTTAATTAACTTAATTAGCTTAGAAATTTTGAGTTGGAAGTCTTTCTCTAGTCATATCTATGTTCTCCCTATTTTAAAGGTGTCCAGTATGAGTTAATTGTGAGTTGTAATTAGACAACTCAGTTTACAGAGTCAATTTCAGTTAAATTAGTTCCAAATTGTTTGAGGAACTAATGGTGAGTTAATAATGACTTGGTGCACTAATGCACTCAACTAGTGCTACTCTAGTTAACCAAAGATTCCCTCATCATAAAATCATGCATCTAAAAGTAGAGAAAGACCCAGTTGAGACTAGAGTGCAGGGACATTGAACTATCAATTGTATAGCTTTTTGAGTTGCACAAATCATGCACAAAATCAGGAACTAAAACTTGAAGGGATTGCAGTTTTCAATGCTCTGAATTCCCATTAATATGGGCTAATCATCCATAGGAATTGTGCAAGGAAATAAGGGCTTGGAGAGTTGGAGAATTGGCTAAGTGTTGACCAAGAGGTTGCTTGTGAGTTGGAGTTTGATTTTACGGAGTCTTGGGATTGTTCTTGTGAGAGAAAGCATTGTACTATCATCTTGGATTTCTAATTAATGCAATACAGATATTGGGGTATTGAGCCGTGTTTCTCCCCAAATACTTATTGTGTTACGTTTATTTGATTATCCTCCTCTTTTCAATTATTGTTTGCTCAATATTTATTTGCTTCCATTGTAAAGAGTAGAGTAGATTCTTGTCTTGTGTTTCAGTAAATTACATAAAATGTTGAATTTACAGGAAAATATACATGATATCAAAGATGAGAACAATATACTAGAGGAGATTTGAAAGTTTTGAGTTTCTCAGTTACAAGTGAAGTTTTGATGATATAATAATCTACAACAAGTCTTGGAAGGATCATGTTCAACATGTTCACAAGGTGCTTGAACTATTGGAGGAGAAATAATTATATGCACAAAGATCCAAATGTTTCTTTGGAGTACAAGAGGTGGAATATTTGGGTCATATTCTATCTCATGATGGTGTTAAGGTAGACCGTAGAAAAATAAAATAAATTAAGGAATGAAAAATTACCCCATTCATAAAGCATCTGCGAGGATTTCTGGGGTTGACATGGTATTATCACAATTTTGTTAAGAATTATGGGAGAATAACAACAACTGTAACAACATTACTAAATAAAGATGCGTTTTCATGGACTCCTAAAGAAATGAATGTCTTTGAACATCTTAAAGAGGAAATGTGGCAAGCACTGGTCTTAGCTATGCGAGACTTCACAAAAACATCGATTGTGGAATGCAATGCCTCATGAAATGGAATTGGTGTTGTTTTAATGAATTGCTTTCGAAAGTTGTCCAATCAAAGGAAAGTATTTACACAAAGATATCTATGAGAAGGAAATGTTGGAAATACTACATACACTTAAGAAATGACGACCTTACCTAATGGGATGACACTTCAAAGTAAAATCGGACCATGATAGTCTTAAATACTTTTTAAAACAAATATTATCTTCAAAAGAGCAAAAGAAATGGGGCACAAAGATGTTTAGTTATGCCTTTGAAATCATCTACAAAAAAGGGAAGCAAAATGCTGTTGCAGGTGCACTCTCAAGAAAGGATGAGGATATGGAAGAATTGTTTTATGCCATTTATATTATCCAACTAGATTCGATAAAAAATAAAGGGATCAATGGAAGAATGGAAAATAAGTGCGGCCATTCATTTAAAAGTTGTAGAAGATCCGAGTTCGAATAATATTTCTAGAACTTGAGGAGGAAGGAAAATCATATTGGAGCTTGAAGTAGGAAATCGACAGCTATGAAATCGATGAATTTTAGAGTCTCTCATTAAGGGGAAGAACTTACCCACTGCAGATTCCACATGGGAGTATGATAATTTTATATATAAGCATCCAGAAGTACTCAAGCGTTGAAGACACCACTTTTTGAAGGAGAGTGGCATGTTAGGTCCCTATACTACTAGTGTAACCCCTTATTGTTATTATTTCAACCCCCTTATTGTATTATTGTGCCCATATAGTCACTTGTTATTATTGTTCCCCATAGAAGCCCATTATTCTTATTTTTGTGCCGCTACAATATTATTTTTATGTAGGTTTTAATTGTATTGGGACCCCTTAGACTCCTATATATGGAAAGGCGGTATTGTCATTTGTATCATCCAAGAATTGTTCATTTGTGTAATGTAAAGGAGGTTTCCACCTCGAAGAGGTTGATTTTGAAGTCGCTGATATATCTTTTCTTCTATTTTATGAGCTGGTTACATAAGAGCCCATACTTGGAAATTCTTAAAACAAAACATAAAATGTAAAGGTCCATCCATCATCCTGCTACAAGAGACCATGACGGCAAAGAAAAAATGCATTGATATTTTTCTTAAAATATGCCAATAATGGAGGGATTATGCAACAAGCACAGAAGGAAATTATGTAGGTCTTGTAACTATATGGGATCCAACAATATTTAAATTCCAAGCATACAGTAGTTGTGTAGGAATCATATCGATAAGTTGATGCATGGGTAGTTCTTATAAATTTTGGATAATGTACATCTATGCACCATATGCCAATAGTAGAACCTTTTGGGATGTAGTTGAGACATCTGGAATATTAAAAATACGATCGTTGATCATAGTTGGTGCTATTAATTTCACCATGGATGTAAAATAATTTTGGGAACACCGGGCTAAGGTGGAACCTATGGAGAATTATTTCAAAAAATGTTTTGATCGAAAAGCCCTAACAATTGTTTCTTCAAATCCGTTGTGTCCAACTTGGTGGAATAACTGCTCGGGAGTAGAGGCTATTGCTAAAAGAATCAATAAATTTATGGTGGATTCAATTTTGTGTCAAAGACTAAATCAAATACAACCCTAGTCATTCTTCTTAGATATATATGATCGTGATGCAATAATATCATAATGGATCAAGGATATGGATGATCACAAGAGACCCTTTAAATTTAATCTAATATGGTTAGATGAGCCAAATTTCCAGAAGTTGGTTGACGAGTATTAGACTACCCCTCTCCATCCCACTTTGATAACCTTATATTGAGGATTAGGGACAAACTTAAACCATTGAAAAATGATTTCAAAGTCTATATATATACTCAAAGAAGGGATCTCACATAAGAATTATAATATATAGAAGAAGAAATCACTCAACTATGGGACTCGATTACTCCTAGAGTTTTCTCTGATCTATGAAAGTGGGAAATCTTGAATTTAGTGATGAAGAAGGACAAAATTCTCTAACTATAGGAAGATGAATGGAGATAGAAAAGAAAACTTGTGTGTGTTTCCAGGAAAATTGGTTTCTTTTCAATCTGCTAGTCCCACTAGGATTGGTAGCTATCCTAGAAACAAATAATCAAAGAAATTTGTGATTTCCTCTATGTATGATAGATAAGAGAGAAGCAAAGGAACCAACCCGGATCTTCCGCTTGACTGCTTGCTTGATTTGTCTCTCCCTTGATAGAGCTTCCAACTCCTCTACTACTTGTCCCACTTATAAAATATCTGTAGAAGCAAATTAACAAAACACCATCAAAGCATCTTGATATATTATATCATAAACAATGCAAAATCAGAAATACATTGAGCATACAATGTCATTCACAAATAACAACATTCAAAAATACACGATTGTATGGAGGAAAACTCAAAGAACTTTATTAAAATACAAGGGAGAATTACAACCCAGCTGTCTGATCCAGCATCATCGTCCTAGAATCAAAGCCCTCTTCACCTCATGAAAAGCAAGATCACCCAACAATACAATGCTCTTTCTCAAACACAAACTATCAACACTTCCTCGCAAATTACAAAATTCCAACCTCTAGATCTCTTAGATGAGGGATCCATTTATAGATGTGCACAAGGGTGTGAGTCATCTCTAGGTTTTTGATTAGTTTCATTCCACTTGTTGTTTTAGGTCCACTTGGAGATTTCTTGGATCTCTTACTCATCCCTAGACGAATTCGGAGAGGCAAGTGTCATAAGAGAAGATTCTAGAAGATTACATGAGCCTCCACTTAGCAAACTGTCTTGGAAATTTGTCCATCCTCACTCATCGCACCCTACAGAAGGCTTCATTAGTATGCATCACACCTGGCTAGTGTAGAAGTTAGTATGCATCGCACCCTAACAGTGGAGCAATTAGTATGGTCTTATTTTGGCCAGTTTTGAGTGGTTTTTCAGGTGGAACGTCTAGGGAATGATGTAATCAGTTGACCATGATCTTTTAGGGTATGAAACAACACTTTTAGGGGTTAAAGAGCCCTTATTTGATCGACATATAAGATTGGGGTTGTAGTGCCCAAATATGTCTATAACAGTTGCCCCATAAAGCATGAAGTCGTAAATCTTTTTATGTCTGGTGAAATGCTTTATCATGAGGATCCAAGGTATTCGAACTAGAAGGTGACCTGTATAAGATACAATACAATACATCATCATCACATTATTTTCATGATATAGCTTAGGATGGCATTCCCATGCTCAACTTTATAAATTCATTTCATGTACGTAGGACAGATAAAGTCCGCAGTTGGAGACTGGAGAGTCATCATCCCTGGCTTAGATGACCATCTGTGCAGCTTTTGTGTACATTTGATGTCTTTATATTCCTAAATATATTGCAGCCCGGATGTATGAACTAGATCCGGGGTCTTCAAACTCATTCAATCTTCACCCGATGTACAAATTGATCCATGTTAAGAGATGTTCTGAAGTCGAACATGGAAAGACATCACCTGATTACTAGGCAATAATGTAAGTTGTTAACAGGCGCTAGACGAATCATCAATAATGATAATGACCCTCAAGGTACTACAGTGCAATTCACGTGGTGTGAATATATGATCTGATGTCGAACACCATACAAAATCTTTCGATTGATGGCCATTAATGTCAACCTATCGTTGGAAGTGAGAAACTTGCCATTGAGACATGCAAGCTTCAAAGTACTAAAAGAGTTGTATCTAAGTCAACTTCTTGGATAATGAGGTGATGTTGACAAGAAGTGACCTATCATACAAGGGCCTTAATGTATCCCACATCTATGACATGAAACGAAGAAAATGATTTTCTAGAGGTGAAAACGATCTGTTGACACAAGGTTCAAGAATGTTAGTCATGAAAAATGGAGGGTGAAGATATTGTAGTGGATGAGGTATTAACTCGATGGTGGTTTATGAATTGAATGAATTCTCTTGAACATATTGGCAACATTGAGATGGATTGGTAGCGTTAACCCCAAATTATGGATGGTATGGAGGGTCAATGGTGAAGTGGCCGGTGAATGGAATAACCTAACCCAACTCAATCAGGGTGACAGTGAAAGTGTCATGTTCAAGAGCGACCAACTACCATAATATTCTTCAAGTTTTCTTCCCTTTTTCCCTAGTCATTGTTGACTAGTACCTCTTTATTTTTTTCAAGCTTGAGGAGGATAACATATTCTTGTTCTATAATTTGCCCTTTGGGCAAACTTGTAGCTACTTTTTAGCGAGTCTAGAAACAGTGAAATTTGTTCTTGCCTAGGTGGACCAGTTCGTCGCTATTATTTTAATGATTTTAACGACAAAGAAAACTCGGTCCTTTTCATGTTTAAAGAGTTTGAAAAGGGACGAAAAGGAAACTCCACTAGTTCTTTTTCATAGTATAATCCATTAGGTTTGAAAAAGGATAAAATAATACAAAAGGGACGAATTTTCGATCACTTTAGCAAGCCGAGAAAGACAAGCGCTCGAACTTTTTCATGAGATAATCCCTCAGGTATGAAAAGGATTTAAAAATACAGGAGGGATAGCATTTTATTACTTTAACGAGCTGGAAAATCCAATAGCTTGACAAACTTTTCATATTTAACAAGTCTGAAAAGAGTTTAAAGGAGACTTGTTTTTGTTGAACGAGTGGCATTTAGGGTAGGCACTAGTTCCAAGTAAACATGGAACTTCTCAAAACATGGTGATGTGAAGAGGTTTGGTAACAGAACCACTCGTCACAGCTATTCCTCAAAAGGGTAAACAATCAAGTGGAAGCGTTTGATCAGCCAAAAGGAGGAAGGTGATGGCAGAACACAAGCAAGGCTCAGAAGGCTAATAGCATGGCAATCACAAAGGTTGTTCACTGAAGGCAGGTTTATTTTTTAATGAGCTTGAACCTTGCAGTAACATATGCTCAGTGGTAGGTTTGTTTTCTAATGAGCTTAAACCATGCGACAAGATGCTTGGTTTGTTTCTTTTTACGCAAGCTAGAAACAACAAAACTAAAAAGCTAAAAAATCTAGAAAAACTAGAAAGATAAGGAACTACTGAGGTTAGGTAGGATAGTTTCATCAGTAGCTCGACAAAACACTTCCTTTGTTTCGTCTACAGCGCAAACAAAAGTGAATGGTGTGTCAGACCAATCACCTAACCTAAGAAGTTAAAAACTAAAAACCTAAAAAGCTAAAAGGCTAGAAAATGAAATTGAAAAAGTTGCATGCCCCCAGCATGATGAAAAGGAGAATCCCTTAACCATATGGAAATAATTGTGGTTAAGTAGGATGGTTTTTGTCAGCAATTAGACAAAACACTTCCTTGGAAAACACAGTAAAAACACTTTCACGGCTTCGTCTACATAGCGGACAAAGGTGAATGGTGTGCGTTGGTACTTCCAATCACATAACCTACAAGGAAACTTATCTTTTCAGTTGGGTTTGTCTCAAAATAGACAAGGGTGCATGCCCCCTAAGCTTCGTTACATTCACCGGATTACTCCCAACAATCACGTGGATGGAATGAAGGTTGAAGAGACATTCTCGATGCAAAAGGACCATTTAGGGATGATGATCGACTTGGGGATATGCTCGAACCGGGAAATGAAAGCAGGTCAACAGTGACAATTTTGCCTTCATGTGGGAAATACATCACTCTAAAGAGTGTTGAAACAATAGCTTCCATGTTATAAACATAGTCACGTACAAGGAGTAGACTGTAATATAATGGTCCTTGTAACACCATCACGTTCAAGTGAACGGTTTTCCTTCTCAAAGTTATGGGTAATTTAAGAAGGATCCCTAACGGTTGACTCATTTCATTTTTAAAGCATGACAAATTGTGTATGACAGGCATGAGCGATGGCAAACCAAGTGCTTTCCAAGTAGTTGAGGAAAGGATACTCATTGATGCCCCTTCATCTATGATAGTGCCAGACATTATCATTTTTTAAACTTTTACTCTGATTTGGAATGGTACATTACAAGGAAGGCGGGATCTTGCTAGTTGATTCCAATCAAAGGAAGTGACTAGACTGCTTGGAGGGGGTACCGAATAAATGGTTGAAATAACCCCTTGAGAAGCAGGAACTAGGGGATTTTCTTCCTGTTGTGAAGGAACGAGTGGATTTCCACCAAGTTCATTGGACTCTGAAGTGATAAAAAGAATTTGAAAGGTATCGTTCTCACTCTTTTTTGGAATTGTATCATCTCAAGGTGGACCTTCTAAAGGTAAAACTGGGTCGAGTGCCATTTCTGCCTGTTGACTTTGGTTCGGTATAGACTCAGAAGATTCATTTTCAATGATAGGTGTTTCGTCCGATGGTTGAGTTATGTTAGTTAGATTTTCAACTAGTAAAGGATTTGGGGAGAGTTTCTTGTATCTAGGTGGAAGTCGCTGCGGTGAAGACAATTATGCAAGACTCCTTTGGCTTCATCCAGAAAAAGACAATGAGGAAGGGTATTATCCCCTTCACATAACTTTCATGGAATTTGGAACTTTCTTTTCTGCCCATTATTACTAGTTGATGGTGTGCTATCAAAGTGATCACCAAAGGTTGATTACACCACTTGGTGTGAACGGGGGGACCATGCTCTCAAAATCCGAGGAATGCACGAACTTTCTCGGTGAAGATGGTCTCCCCTACAAATTATGCATGGATCTTTAGGTTTTAAAAGCTTTGTGTGTGGATTTTCACCAGATGTTGCATGGTTGCCCCCTTGCTTAACTCACTTCTTCTTCTTCTCCTTCCCTTTCTTCTTCTTCTCAGTCACTTGGTTACTAGCATCAATATTTTCACCAAGAAAAGAGGAAGAAGGAGAGGGAGAAACAAACGAAGAAGAAGGTGAAGGGTCAACTTTACTATTAACAGGTTGTTGATTCGATTGCTGAAGAATCATGGTATTTTGAACGACTATGGTTGATAATAGCCATAGCCAATTATGATTCCTCTAAGGGACAATATAGCCATATACGGAGCACCAATATTTCCCCAAGAAGAAAATGGACTAGGATTCCCTTCGACATGGATTCCTTGATTGGTGGACTCCATTATCTCAACCTAAGATCAACAAAGGAATAGGGATGTTATTCCGAATTTAATAAATTTTAATGATGCTTTGACGCAACTTTGCTTTTTCAATTTTTAAGAGTCGAGAAAAAGCTAAAGATGACTCGAGTCCCCTTCGATTTTTAATGAGCCCGAAGTGAAAAGTGCTCAAATGGAACTTTTTTTTTAAGGAGTTGAAAATGAACAAAAGTGACTACTCTGGAAATCTAGACAAAGTGATTACCAAACCAATCACAAAACTGCAATATACACCTTGGTGATAAATTAAAGATAAATTACTAAGGAATTATGTATGGTAGCCAATCTTCCTGAATGTTGTGTTTAGTGCATTATGATCAATAGGGCAACATACGTGGCCTCCTATGGATAAAGGATGTAGGCCTATTGTGGTCTCCATATATATACTCAACTGTATGGGGAGCACAAAGCCATGCTAGCACTTGTTGTATTAAAGAGGAGGAATCACCCAGCCTTCGATGAAAACGATAGTTACTAGATTTTACGATGCCAGAACATGTCTCTAGCCTAGACCACTAGATGTGTTGTGTTAGGTTCCAAAGAGTTATTAGGTTCATTGAGATTTATTTTAGAGGTTATCTTGTTTAAAAAAATTTCTTTCAAGGTTGACCGTGTGATGTTGATTTGAAAATCCTAAAAATGCAATCTACAATGACAAGCAATCATTGTTTGTTTTGATCAATGAAAATCCTAGCTACTTGGGAAAGAAAATTATGATTCTTTCAAACAAAGAGCAAAGAGCACACTCTAAATGCACTTTCCTAACTCATTTTTCACACACAAGCTAAATGAAAATGCAAAATGCATGTGTTTGTTTTTCATTCCCTTAATGTGAGAAATGCCAAAAAAGGAAAATTAATTATAGATCTGAAATATTTCACTCAAAGCAACATTTCGACAATTTCTTTTTCAAAATAGAAAGGAAGACTGAATGACACTTTTCAATTTCGAATAGAAAACACTTTCGACACTTCGAATAGCAACAAATCAAATCAAATACATGACAAAAAGTTCAATCGAATATTCAGAGAAGGGAGACTCAACGATACTTCTCTTTTTGACACAAAACGACAATTACAACACTTTTGTATCAAAATGACAGATCGATTTAAGAAACTTTTCGAGAAAGGATTGTAAATGATGGAAAAATACAAAAAAACATTTACTAATCCTAATCAGTGGAGGCCGATCTTTGTAATGCAAGTAGGCTTCAGTAATGAGGTATTGTTCATAAGCAGCAAATCAACTAAAGAGAGCTGAAAATAAGGACAAAAAACCCAAATTTCAATGAGAAACTTAGGCTGAGTCACTCACCGTACCTGGGCCATACTAAAATAGGGATGAATCACACTTTTCAAGCTCAAGAGGTGCAATGCATACTATTTGACAGTGACAGACAGTGTGATGGGCCAGGGAGAACAACTGAGGTGGGTTTTGACTCAAATTTGCAACTGATTTCATTGATTTAAGCTGAGATATGATGGACAATAAAGAGAAAAGTACAGAGGAATTATCTTGGCAGGTTACTAAGCTACCACAAGGGCATCTAGAATGCTTGTAAATCAGATTTTCAGTTCATAAACTAAACCAGAGATTGACTGAAGCAACATTCATCTACTATGCACTTGCAGAGCAAGAGCAGTTCAAAGGCTATCTGACTCACTTCAAGCTCCGTCTATAGTTTATAAAGCAAACAACAATAACAAACAATCACTTATTCGCTCCCTAGTATGGTTGCCATTTTGTTTCCAGGAAAACTAGTGTCTTTTCGATCTTCTAGTCCCACTGGGATTGGCAGCTATATTAGAAACAAACAATCAAAGAAATTTGTGATTTCCTCTATGTATGATAGATAAGAGATAAGCAAAGGAACCAACCTCGATCTTCCACTTAACTCCTTGCTTGATTTCTCTTTCCCTTGATGGATCTTTCAACTCCTCTCCTACTTGTCCTGCTTAGAGAATATTTGTAGAAACAAAGTAACAAAAAAAAATCAAAGCATCTTGATCTATTATATCATAAACAATGCAGAATCAGAAATACATTGAGCATACAATGGCATTCACAAATAACAACATTCACAAATACACAATTGTATGGAGGAAAAGTCAAAGAACTTTATTAAAATAGAAGGGATAATTACAACCCAGTTGTCTGATCCAGCATCATCCTCCCAGCATCAAAGCCCTCTTCACCTCATGCAAAGCAAGATCATCCAACAATACAATGCTGTTTCTCAAAGACAAACTATTAGCACTTCCTTGCAAATTACAAAATTCCAACCTCTAGATCTCTTAGATGAGGGATCCATTTATAAATGTGCACAAGGGTGTGAGTCATCTTTGGGTTTTTTATTAGTGTCATTCCACTTGGTTTTCTTGGTTCCACTTGGAGATTTCTTAGATCTCTTACTCATCCCTAGGCGAATTCAGAGAGGCAAGTGTCATAAGAGAAGTTTCTAGAAGATTCCATGAGCATCCACTTGGCAAACTGTCTTGGAAATTTGTCCATCCTCACTCATCACACCCTACAGAAGGCTTCATCAGTATGCATTGCATGTGGCTAGTGTAGCAGTCAGTATGCATCGCATAGTGGAGCAGTCAATATGGTCCTGTTTTGGCCAGTTCTGAGTGGTTTTTCAGGTGGAAATTCTGGGGAATGATGTAATCAATTGACCATGATCCTTTAGGGTAAGAAATAACACTTTTAGGGGTTAAAGAGCCCTTAGTTTATCGACATATAAGATTGGGGTTGCAGTGCCCAAATATGTCTATAATAGTGTGGATTAAGGGTGGTGACTGAAACACAAAGTTATTTCATGTACCAAAAACAACAAAAAATAACATAAATTCCATATGGGCCACAAAAGATGAAGTTGGAAATATACATACCTGCACCATGGAGATAAAAAAAGAGGCCTTTCAGTTTTTAGAAACCAATTTAGTGAAAGAGAGGGAGATCACTTGAAAGAGAAAATGATCTTTGCTAATATGTTTCTAGTGATGATCAACGAAGAGGAAATTTTGCTGATGGACAATCCAATCTTGGATGAAGTTATACTGTATACTATGAAGAAGATTGCCAATGACAAGAGCCTTGGCTTTGATGGTTGGCCTATTAAAATTTTCTCGTTCTTTTTTGAGCTGATGGGATAAAAAATAGCCAATATGGTGGAGGCAGTTAAAGTTTCTCAGCACATCCTAGGTGTTATTAACTCTACTTTCCTTAATCTCATCCCTAAGCAAAAACAATCTCTCTCTTTCTGTGACTATAAACCTATTTATCTATGTAATTCCATTTATAAAATTATGTCTAAACTTATTTCTAAAAAAATAAAAAGGTCATATCTCCTCACATATATTTAGATCTATTTGGGTTCTTTTCATACAGGATGATACAAGATGTATTCATGATTGCACAAGAGTGCATCCACCCGATCAAAACAAAAAAGCTAAAATCATGTCTCACGAAGCTTGATCTCCATAGGGCATATAACTGTTTGGACTCAGAGTTCCTCTCAATGATACATGTACAATGGATAATGGCATTCTTAACAAAAAATTCTATGGTTGTTCTCATTAATCGTGAACCAACATAATTCTTCAAAATACATAAAGGTCTTAGAAAAGGTTGTGCATTATCCCCCATCATTTTTATCGTGATTATGGATGCTTTTCATAGAGGAATCAAGTCCAAGTCTCCAAAAGGAACTATTTTAGGATGTGGGATCTGTAGAGGCTGCAACCTTATCACTTGATGATCATGGATAACTGAATCTGTGTTTGGGAGGCCAAACTCTTTGTGTGGGAATTCTTCCACGGGAATTTCAAATATTTTGGTATGGCATCCATACTATATATCAAAAAAGATAAAATAAAGTTGATCACATACTATGAGACTACTTGAGTGTCCCTCAAAGTCGCATATATCAACAAAGATAAAAACAAAGTTGATCACAGACTATGAGGATGCTCTAACATCGCGTGAAATCGCTACTCTTTTTGGCGTCAAAATAAGTTTTATGTATGAAGACTTTAAATATTTGGGATTCTAGTTAAATACATGTAAGTACTATTTACTTGACTAGGAATGGATTATCTCTAAGTTTAATAAGAAATTGTCTAGATAGGATCAAAGATGGCTTATGATAGGAGGCATAGTCATAATGATAAAGGGGTCTTGCTTAGCATACCAGTTTATTGGATGCAGCTCTTCCACATTCTCCATCATGTCATAAACAAAATAGATTCCATTATATAAGATTCCTATGGTCTCTCCCTAGTACACGTAAGAAGATACATCTATGGGTTGAAGTTTATCATGAGGCCCATTAAGTATGGGGGATGGGGCATCATTGTCTCGTGACTGTGAGTCTATGAAAACTTTTCTATGAGAGGGGACTATGGAAAATCATAATGTTTAACAATTATATACAACATATGGGCGTGGAGGAATGGATTGCAGCTAAGGTTCCATCCACTGGAAGAACTTCGAGAATTTAAAGTAGCCTTAAACTAGCTATTTCATGGATCTGTGGTAACTTTTCTTGCATGCTTGGTGATGGGATGAAAATCAAAGTAGGTTTGGATGCCATAAAAGGTTTCATTAGCATTCATCTCCTTCTAATATCTATCATTAATATTCTCAACGCACAAGGGATGGACGCACTCGCTAGACATGCTTGGTCATGGGATGAAAATCAAAGTAGGTTTGGATGCCATAAAACGTTTCACTAGCATTCATCGCCTTCTGATATCTATCATTAATATTCTCAATGCACAAGGGATGGACGCACTCGCTAGACATTGGGAGAGGATTTGACCTACCTACACTGCTCATAGCCGACCACATGCTTATAAGATTGCATTAACAATGGATATGATGGCATTGGGAAGGACATCACAACCTTCTAAGCATGGTCAAAATTATCCTCTCTTAATGGAAGAACATGCTTGGGGTGAGTATATTGGGAATGACAAGATTCCTACCAAGGAAGTATACGACCATACCACATCAACCTCCCAAATGTTTCCCCACTCAGATTGCACCTCTCTAGTATGGAAGTGGGAAAAATCTTTGAAGATCAAGTGTTTCTGGTGGCTGGCCATAGACAATTGAATTTTCACAGGGGACAACTTGCATAGGAGAGTTTTCATAGATATTGGTTCATTCTCTCTTTGTTATTCAGAGGACATCATATTTCTATGATTTCCTTTTACTGTCCCTTATATCAAAGATTCATCATCCATAAATGATTGTATTAGTCAATGAAGCCTCGAGGTGAAATCCCATAGGAATGTACCTCTCTATGTCCTATGGGGTATATGGAGGTCGCTAAAGATAAATGTTATTTCCCTCGGCATAGTGGAATTTTTCCAAGAATTTGCACCATGGGTCCCAAATGCCTCCAATCGAATACATCTCTATTGTCGACTTGGATGGAATTTTTTCTATCTGCTCACGTGGCCTCCTACGAAGGGGATTATGGATGTGGAGTTTCTCTCCATGTGGATCCATCATTTTTTCTAGTATAGTGATATGGGAGATAATTGCCGGAGATAAATTGATTATGGTGTGGGGTGCCCTCTAGTTCTCTTTGCAACTTAACACTGACAATATTTTGATCATAGGTGACTCCCTTACTATGATCAATTGGGTTCATGGATGGTGTTCTCTCAAGGTGCCTTGTTTTTGCAACTTGATTTTGCTGATGAGGAATATTATTCCCACTTTCTTGTAGGTTACATTCCAACATGTCTATCAGGAGAAAAACAAGGAAGTCGATGCACTCTCCAAACACTGTGTTTCCCTTTGTCTAGGCTACATTTTTTTTTTTAATAATCTAATGGTAGGAGTTGTGGCATGGGATTATTTAAGATATAAATCTCTTCTCCTGCTGCTACTTTTTTGCTTTTCTTATTGGCATTTGCATATGGTTAATGTTCCTTTCAAATCCACATTGTATTTTGTTTCTTCCTTTTCTCGTCTAGAGGATTTTATCTTTCCGTTGGACGTCTAGCCTTTTTTTTTCTGCAACAGTGATGAAATTAATGACTATATGTTGTGAGGTATAATGATATGATATAGAAATAAGAAAATGTAGAAATTTCTCATTATTTTGAATGAAAGTTCAATTTTTCCTATAAAAAAATAGATAAGAGATATGCTTTTTCGGTTAGATGGCTATCTGGAGCTCAATCCGATTAAAAAAAAAATCGAAAACAATTTCGTGTATAGAAGATGTAAAGAGAACAACATTGTGGGGAAGATAAGCTAAAACACTCCAAATACCCTTCTCCACCTATTGTTCAGTGAACGCTTACATCTCCTTAGAAGAAGAAAAAACTACACAAGTATTTCTCCCTGAAGCTCCACGCCACGTCTGTGTCGTCTATCTCCACATTCCCACACTCAAATCAATAACTTATACACTTTGACCTTAGCATAACAGGATGAATTTTCCTTCCACAAAAACACATTGACATCCTTGGTCGTGATGTTCAATCATAGGACACAAAATTTCCCACGTGTCTTCCTCTCTCATTCCTTGACAACCGCTGCCCAGTTGGGGGGTGAAATAGATAAAGCAAGTCTTTCCCGATCATGTCAATTGTGCTAACAAAAATCCAGTCGCGCCATGGTGTAGCACACATAACATGACCAACAGACTGCGGAAGAGGCACCATGAATTTATCTTCACCATGAATTTATCTTCAATGGAAACAACGTAGCATCCGGGGCCGTCACGTCGGGTCATAGGAGGCAGATTTTCCCATCTATCTTCTTCCACGTTATAAACTAAAAACGGTCATAGTCGCGCATTCTGCCAGCAATGTAGACAAGTCCAGTGCAAGAAGAGATAGAGCAAGGAAAAAATTGTCGACGTGTAAGCAGGGTACTTCCGGCCCTCCATGTGGCAGATTCAAAGTCATAAATACGTACTGTCACTGGATACATGTTAGAAACACAGGGATGATGGTACAATCCGCTTAGGACAACGAGCTTCCGGTTCACAGCAACGCACCGAGACCATACTGGTGCTCGTTTAGAGTTGGAGACATTGTCATCAATGCGAGGTAGCTTTTCCCAGGTGCTAGTCGTAGGGCCATATACCCTTATTACAAAGAAGCCATTCATCTCTCTTTGAACCAAGCAAAGCACCTGCTCGCTCGTCCCACATATTTTTCTGTCGGCACAAAACCTAGGGCACTTCACTATATCCTCCCAGTTTTTGCACACAACTTTCTAACATATTGTGTGATTTGTAGGGCACTCTCAACAAGCACTTTCGCACGACATCATTGGGAATAACCTCCGTCAGACTACTTCAAACTCACTTATTTTCTGAACCCAAAGTTTTTCACAGATTAACACACCACTTGAAACGTGAAAATCAGTCAGGCTTGTTGCAGATATGAAACTAGAGTGGAATATATAGCATGAAAGGAAGACAAGGGCGCACTCCAGTAACCTAATTTTAACTCGAATAAAGGAAAGTGGAGTTAAATATATGACATGAAGAGAGTATCAACACCCTTGCGTTACCTAATTTTAATTGCAAGAAAGAGGAAGTTTATTCCTAGATTTTTCCACAATATTAAATTTACAATTATTCTAATCCAATACGGTCATTGAGAGTAACATTTATATTTAATTCACTTGGGAATTGATAGCTACAATACCAATTTGATCCTTGAAAAACTTTAATTTAAAGTATTTAATTTTATTCAAAAGATTAATTATTAAAAGTGGTTATTATTATTTTACTTTTATTCCCTAAGAATTTAGTTAAAAAAAATAATTTTTAAATGTGGTTATTACCGAATAAATGGTTGAAATAACCCCTTGAGAAGCAGGAACTAGGGGATTTTTTTCCTGTTGTGAAGGAACTAGCGTATTTCCCCAAGTTCATTGGACTCTGAAGTGATAAAAAGAATTTTAAAGGTATCCTTCTCACTCTCTTTGGGAATGGTATCATCTGAAGGTGGACCTTCTAAAGGTAAAACTGGGTCGACTTCCATTTCGACCTCTTGAATTTGGTTCGGTATGGACTCAGAAGATTCATTTTCAATGATAGGTGTTTCAATGGATGGTTGAGTTTTAGATTTTCAAATAGTAAAGGATTTGGGGAGAGTTTCTGGTATCTAGGTGGAATTCGTTACGGTGAAGCAAGACTATTATGCAAGACTCCTTTGGCTTCATCCAGAAAAAGACAACGAGGAAGGGTATTATCCCCTTCACATAACTTGCATGGAATTTGGAACTTTCTTTTCTCCCCATTATTACTAGTTGATGGTGTGCTTTCAACGTGATCACCAGAGGTTGATGACACCGCTTGGTGCGAACGGGGGACCATGCTCTCAAAAACTGAGGAATGCAGGAACTTTCTCGGTGAAGATGGTCTCCCCTACAAATTATGCATGGATCTTTAGGTTTGAAAAGCTTAGTGTGTGGATTCTCACTAGATGTTGCATGGTTGCCCCCTTGCTTAACTGACTTCTTCTTCTTCTCCTTCCATTTCTTCTTCTTCTCTATCACTTGGTTACTAGCATCAATATTTTCACTAAGCAAAGAGGAAGAAGGAGAGGGAGAAACAAACGAAGAAGAAGGTGAAGGGCCAAATTTAGTATTAAAATGTTGCTGATTCAATTGCTGAGGAATCATGGTATTTTGAACGACTGAGGTTGATAATAGCCATACAAGAAAGGCAATTGTGATTCCTGGAAGGGACAGTGTAGCCATATACGGAGCACCAATATTTCCCCAAGAAGAAAATGGACTAGGATTCCCTTCAATAGGGATTACTTGATTGGTGGACTCCATTATCTCAACCTAAGATCAATGAAGGAATAGGGATGTTATTCTGAATTTAATAAATTTTAATGACGCTTTGACACAACTTTGCTTTTTCAATTTTTAAGAGTCAAGAAAAAGCTAAAGATGACTCTAGTCCCCTTCAATTTTTAATGAGCCTGAAGTGAAAAGTGCTCAGATGGACCTTTTCTTTTAAGGAGTTGAAAATGAATGAAAGTGACTACTCTGGAAATCTAGACAAAGTGATTACCAAACCAATCACAAAACTTCAATATACACCTTGGTGATAAATTAAAGAGAAATTACAAAGGACTTATGTATGGCAGCCAATCCTCGTGAATGTTGTGTTTAGTGCATTACAATCGATAGGGCAGCAGACATGGCCTCATATGGATAAAGGATGTAAGCCTATTGTGGTCTCCCAATATATAATCGACTGTATGGGGGGCACAAATCCATGCTAGCAATTGTTGTATCAAAGAGGAGGAATCACCCAACCTTCGATGAAAACGATAGTTACTAGATTTTACGATGCCAGAACACGTCTCTAGCCTAGACCTCTAGATGTGTTGTGTCAGGTTCCAAAGCATTATTAGGTTCATTGAGATTTATTTTAGAGTTGATCTTGTCTAAAAAAAATTCTTTCAAGGTTCATCGTGTGATGTTGATTTGAAATTCCTAAAAATGCAATCTACATTGACAAACAATCATTGTTTGTTTTGATCAATGAAAATCCTAGCTACTTGGGAAAGAAAATTATGATTCTTTCAAACAAAGAGAAAAGAGCACATTCTAAATGCACTTTCCTAACTCATTTTTCGCACACAAGCTAAATGCAAATGCAAAATGCATGTATTTGTTTTTCATTCCCTTAGTGTGAGAAATGCCAAAAAAGGAAAACTAAGTATAGATCTGAAATATTTCACTCAAAGCAACATTTCGACAATTTCTTTTTCAAAATAGAAAGGAAGACTCTATGACACTTTTCAATTTCGAATAGAGAACACTTTCAACACTTCGAATAACAACAAATCAAATCAAATGTAGAAATCTTGAATAATTTAACACATATTCAACCGAGATTATCGTGATCATGTACTATTGCGGAAAACATACACAATACATAATCTCCTCTACGTTGATCATCAATATAACAGCATCAATAATAATAAAACATCAAGAGCATTCACACATTAACACAATATGTATCCTGGGGAAAGCATCTCGCTAAAAACCCCAACTATCTGTATATTAATGATTGAGTCATGTAACATTACACAACATAATACTTCTCACAAGTATATCCACCTCTATTACATACAATACAGCTCTGATCTGAATCAATCACTTGCTCAAATCTCCTTCGCTGCTTGCCTGCCTCCACTGCTCAATACCTGCTCAAGAACTGATGGCAACCACATATTTCCTTGGCAAAATCACGTGAGCACAAGCTACAATGTGGGCAAATACGTGGGCAAACTCATTGGCATACTCAATCCCTCGATTGTGCAAGATCTGATGCACAACTATAGTCACAACTGATAGCAATCTGATTCTCTAACACTTGTCCCTGCTGAACTGAACATGCACTGACATGCAACTGAGTTAACTGATGTTTAGTTGTATTATGAGTTAATAACTTGTGAATTAATTAATAACTAATTCACCCAACTCATCTCTAGTCTATTTTCCAGTTAGACTAAATACAACCAGTTTAACAAAGCTAAACTGAACACAACTCCATCAACTGCACCTCCAGTCCACTAAACTCAACTCACTTGAGTTCTAACTGAAGTCCTGCATGCAAATATTAGTCATCCCATAGGTAACCATGCATTTCCTTCTGGGATCTGCATGTACCACATCCGTAGCTCATCCTGAAGTGCTCCAAGAGAATAAGACAAAGTTTATAGTCTAAATATTATTATGAGCTAATATATTTGACTGTTCTATATTTAGACTGAGCAGTCACTCCGCTGTGGTGTCACTCTGCTGTGGTCTAAAAATAGAAGTCCATCTATTTTTTCCAACTTGATCAATCATCATAAACAGCAACCTGCAATCCATAGACATGATCCATATGTCTAAAAATAGACATAGTCTAAAAATAGACTTGCGCCAAAAATAGCCTGCGGGCCCACTTAGTGAAGGCGACTCTTTTCACGAAGCTCCATCATCTTGTTGCAATCTCAACACTCCCTCTCGACAAGATATGGATTATAAGCAACCCCTATCCTGCCTCTGTGGTACTCGAATTTGCTCCTGGTGAGAGCCTTCGTCAGAATATCAGCATCCTGATCCTTCGTTGGAATGTACGAAAGTGACATGATCCTCCGCTGCACACAATCTCTGATATGATGGTACCTGATGCCCTTGCTGCCATATACTCGGCCTCTTGAGCTTCCTGCCCAATCTGCATCGATGAATCCACATAGCTTCACCTCATCCAATCCATATCCCGATGTGCCTCTCTTGAGTCTGCACACATGCGACTCCACCAACTGCTGGTAACCAGTGGAATCCACCACCTCCGCTGAAGTAGCATCCTCCTTCCTCGAACCTCTAGGAAGGAACGCAGTCTTCACATTCAACTGATGAATGTTCCATCCCATCTGCACCTCTTTGTAGATCCATCTCGAACCTACCACTGATTTCCCTTTCGGTCTAGGAACAATCTCCCATGCACTGTTTCTGACAATAGAATCATACTCTTCCACCATGGCGTCTACCCATGTGGGATCCTCCACAACTTCCTCGAAAGAGAATGGCTCAGTCACAATACACTTGCTCATAAGAGCCATGTATCCAGTGTACCGATCAGGTGACTGTCTCTGCCTGCGTTGGGCTGTAGGTGGTCCTACAACTTTCTCTGCATCTTGATCCAGTCGCTCAGCTTCTGTCAAGCGCTTTCGCCCTCTGATGGTTGGTGCTGCATGAGTGGTCTCTTCCACTCCATGAACCTCGTCTTGTAGCTGATCCACGTCCTAAAGCTCATCCTTAGGAACTAATAGCTCCTCATCTGCATGCAAGTGTAGCTCCCTCTCAAGCGAACACTTCATGGCATTCTCCTCCTGAAATTTTATATCCCGTCGCACAACAATTTTACCACTGTCTGGCAAATACACACGATAGTTGTGGGGCGTATCAGTGTACCCCACAAATATCCCAACCTCTGCAGTCCTCACTCTTTCTGGCATCCTTCGTCACATGCATGTAAACGCGTTAGCACAAATCCTCAAATGAGAAAGATCAGGCTTTCTTCCAATGAAAAGTCTCCTCAGGTGTACTCATGCCAAGTATCCTATGAGGACAATGGTTCTACACATAAACTGTTGTATTGCATGCTTCCGCCCACAAGTGAAGGGGTAGGCCCTGATCATGCAACATTGCCCATGCAACACCCACAATTGTTTTGTTCTTCCACTCAGCTACCCTGTTCTGTTGTGGGTTATGGGGAGCTATGAGCTGTCTACAAATCCCTTCTGCCTTGCAGAAATCCTTGAACTCGTCTGAGATGTATTCACCACCATTATCACTCCTAAGAGCCTTCACCTTCTTCCCTGAATCCTTCTCGACCAGTGCTTTGAATTCACAGAACTTTTAATATGTCTCGCTCTTCTTCTGCATGAAGAAGATCTGGCACTTACGAGAGAAATCATCAACAAAAATCACATAATACTTGTGTTTTTTTGTCGAAGCAACTGAGAAAGGTCCACACATGTCTGTGTGAATTCTCTCAAGGATCGTCGTGGCGCGACTATACTTCTCGTGAAAGGTGGCTTTCACAAACGTCCCCAAAGTACACCCCTTGCGCTGATCTGACTGCGCAAGTGTGCCTTTAGGAAGCCCTATAGTGATCTGCTACAGTATCTTCAAGGCTCCATGGTGAAGGTGACCCAATCTCCTATGCCACAACTCGCCATCATCCCGACTCACCAATCCTTCCGCCTTGCCTGCCATAGCTGCGCATCCATCTACATGCAACTGATAAAGGTTCCTCACTTGAACCCCTATCTTCTGGGTCTCACCAGTTGTCTTGCTGCGCAGGAAGGCCTTTCCCTCGCTGAAAACAACATCATACCCCTTGTCTTCTAACATCGCCACTGAGATGAGATTCTTCTTCAATCCTGGAACATGCATGACTTCCTTCAATACAAAGGGTTTACCAGACTCCCTGTCAAAGGAAATGGTACCGATACCGGTCGCACTGTATCTACCATCATCGCCCATCTCGATGTGCACTCCAAGATCTTTGTCCTCCAGATCAGAGAACAAATCTCTATCTCCCGTCATGTGAAAAGACGCACCACTGTCCAAGAACCACACTGATCCCATCACACTTGAAACCAAGCATGCGATCAATGAAAAATCAAGCTCAAACTGAGAAGCTAAGGCCTCTCCCCCTGCAGATCCAACAGCTTCCTTGTTCTTCTTCTTCTGGGGACCATTTGTGGCATAGTGTCCGTGCTGGTGATAGTGAAAACACTTCACCTTGGACATATCCTGCTTCTTACCTTTCGCACAAGACTGAGAAGCTTTCTTGCTCTTCCCTTTCTTTGCTTTGGCAGCCAAAGCACAATTCTCTTCATCAGCTCACTTTGACGAAGATCCGTCCTCATACATATTATTACTGAGTTTATCCTTGAGCGCCAAGTCACTCTTGCTTTGGAATAACATTCGCAATCCGTTGAAAGACATTTCAGCAACACTACTGCAAATTCGAATTCCACCAACTCCAAACTCAACTGCTTCCGATCTAGAATTCGTGAGAACAAAATATTTCTCGTACGGAGATTGATTGTATGGGCTTTGACCGGATATTTCACCTTCTAAAGGAAGGATGAATCCAAAGGGTACCTGGCCTAATTACAGGCTCTGCCTAGAGAAATAGAATGTAAACACTTCCTGAATAGTAGATCTGATGATCAACAGCTCTGATACCATGTAGAAATTTTGAATAATTTAACACATATTCAACAGAGATTATCCTGATCATGTCCTATTGCGGAAAACATGCACAATACATAAGCTCCTCTATGTTGATCATCAATATAGCAGCATCAATAACAATAAAACATCAAGAGCATTCACACAGTATGTATCCCGGGGAAAGCATCTCGCTAAAAACCCCAACTATCTGTATATTAATGATTGAGTCATGTAACATTACACAGCATAATACTTGTCACAAGTATCTCCACCTCTGTTACACACAATACAGCTCAGATCTGAATCAATCACTGGCTCAAATCTCCTTCGCTGCTTGCCTGCCTGCGCTGCTCAATACCTGCATGAGAATGAATGATAATTCCAAGGCAACCACATATTTACTTGACTAAATCACGTGAGCACAAGCTACAATGTGGGAAAATACGTGGGCAAACTCATTGGCATACTCAATCCCCTGATTGTGTAAGATCTGATGCACAACTATAGTCACAACTGATAGCAATCTGATTCTCTAACACCTGTCCCTGCTGAACT
>APFE031315885.1:3816-39590 GCA_000404065.3 Pinus taeda | reverse complement strand
TCTTTATAGATGTGAGTGGTATGCTTCCTGGTTGCCATAATTTTGCTTTCCATTTTTCTTGCTAACCTGAATGCCTTCTCTAATGAATCAGGTCCCAAAGGCGAACATCATGTTGGATATTATCCTTTAAAGACCCTATGAACACATCAATCCTATGCTCCTCTGGAATATCTTTTACCCTTATGTTCAATTTTTGGAACTCCTCAATGTGCTCCATTATTGAACCGTTTTGTTTAAGACTTATCAATTGGCTAAAAAAAGTGTTGCTTTTTGTATCCTCATAATGTGCTACCAATTCTTCCGTAAAAATTGCCCAAGTGATAAATTTTTTACGAGAGAAAAGCCATTTGATACCATACAAACTGATTTGGTTCCAAATAAAAGTTTCAATAATACCTTTTGTGTGTTTGCACATTATTGAGATCGAAAAATTGCTCCATCTGTAATATCCATGTTGCGGGATCCTTGCCATCAAACTTCCTCATATCGATTTTTGGAATATGGTGGGTCTTTGATCCAACATTAGAGTCTATGGAATCATCATTAACATTTCTTTTGTTCTCATCATGAGTTTCCTTTACTACCCTTTCACCTTTAGTGACCCTTTCTTGTAGCAACTTATTCATATTTATCTTCAATTCTTCCATGTATGTTTTCAAATCTATCTTCAAATCATCCATCTTAGCTTTTACACTTTTCTTTAAACAATCCATCTTAGATTCTTTTCCTTTTTGTGCAAGTGACACTTCTTGCACTTGGTCTTGTAATTTTGATATATCATGTTGCATTTCTTCCTATTCTTCATGAGTCATGCTAGAGCTTTCAGGTCGCCTACTAGGTGTTTCCATTTTCTTTCTTCGGGGCATAAACTACTGATAATAATGCTTCACTATGCCCTTTGAATTCCTTCAAAATAAATTTTCAAACCAAGCTTAAGCAAACATTTAAAAAATATACACACCTTTTTTCACTTTGTAGGAGCTCGATAGTGCCTCTGATGTATCTTTGTAATTTCGGATCATCCAGTTCTGAAATTGCAACCTGCGGTAGCCCTCTATGTCCTCTTTCCAATGCCACCAGTCTGACCCCAATTGGATACTCCAAGGAAGAGTTATGCACAATCTCCCAAGATGACCTCATTATAAACCTTTCTAGAAGAGCGAACTTGTATGACGTGCCACGTGTCCCTGTTTTGACCTTCGGCTCTAAAAAATATAAAAAAGAAAAATGCAGTCCGTCCTCTTTCTATATCTTCTTACGAAATTTCAATCTGACGCTCAGAGAGATAGTTATGACAATTTTCTCTAGGTCACCTGTTTGGAATGTAATTCAGTAATCTGCAAAAAGACCAACTTCCTCAGATCATATCTACGCAAATATAGCGCAAAAAGCTCTGAAATTCGGACCCAAGATTTAGTGCGATGTCTTCTCAAATGAGTTTTTCTTTCGATTTCTGAAACATTGCAGAAAAAACGTTATAGCGAAAATGCCACGATGACCTGTTTGGAGCAGCGAAACCCTAGAATCCAAAGCGCTGATACCAAATGTTATGAAACCAGCTCAAGAAAAGATAGAAAAGATAGATCAACGCCTTAGAATTCAGCCTCTTCGAGGGGGCACCTCATTTACATTACATAAATGAACAATTCTTCGATGATACAAATGAAAATACCTCCTTTATATATAGAGGAGTCTAAGGGGTCATAACATAATGAGAGCCTACATAACAATAATAATGTAAGGAAGCAATAATAACAATAGTGGGCTTCTATGGGGCACAATAGTAACAATATGAGCACAATAGAGGCACAACAATATTAATAAGGGGTACAACTACAATAGTAATGGGGTAATCACTAGTATTATGGGGACCCAACAGGCTTCTTCCATTTCTTTTTCCCATACCATAAATACCATTTTAAATGTTATTACAAGTTGTAATACCAAATACCATTTTAATACCATGAGCTAAATACCATGGGTCAAATACCATATTTATAAAAGAGTTATGGTAAATTAATAAAAATATAAATCAACTAGAGGTATGGTAAAATAATAAAACATTTTTTATATTTACTCCATAATTCACTTTATATTTACCAAAATTAAAAAATGAGGTTATATTTAGGTGCAACCTATGGACCAAATTATTATTAATACCAAGAAAAAGGGACATTATTAACCTTAACCTTAATATTAATAAAAATAAAGATGGGAAACTGTATTGACCCATGGTATTGAGAATGAATGGTATTGACCCATGGTATTGATATGGAATGTATCATATTTAAATGGGGGAATTAAAACAACATAGATCCATCTTTACTCTCGATCTACTAAGCTCTCAAAGGGATCAAATCTTCTTTCACTCAAATATCCTAAAATACAAACTAGCATAGAGTGAAAAAATATTTGATCCCTTTAGGCGCTTAGTAGATTGAGAGTAAAGATGGATGCTGGTTAATATGTTCACTAAGACATTGAGTTACAACATCTTTATAGGCTGGAAAATGCCTCTCCACTCAATTATTCATAAATTTGATTTTTTAAAATTGACTTTATAATTTTTTTCCATAAAATCGGGATTTTACATATCTCAAATATAATACAAAACAATTGTGAGCAAAATCTATAGCCAAAGTTACCATTATGGAAATAGGATAATTACGTATAATAAAATCTTCACTATTCCTATTAAATATAAGAAAAAAATCTAAAAGGAGAAAAGTCTAATTTATCCCTTTTTAATTAAAATCTTATTTTAACTTTTTTTTTTCATTAATATGTTGATGATGTTTTAGTTAACCTTATCAAATCACTATTGAGTCAAAATATTTATTAATTCTATTTTACTCAAAAATATAATAGAAATATTTAATAATCAATATGGGATGTCAATCATCCATCACTTTTAAAAACTTTTAAGAAAAAAATGTTGTTATTATCAGTAAGCATGGAGTTGTTTCATCTAGAATAAAATATCATTTATGTAAATAATATGAATGTTTTATTACCAAATTCAAGCGCTCTTCCAAATAACGCGCCTTGTCACGTTTGATATGACAAAAATTACGCTAGCAAGGAATAGGGTGTCTTGTTGTAGTCATGCACTACAAATTTCATTCAAGTGAGCTTTGTCTTAGTTAATTCATGTTGTTTGGAACATTCCCTATGAATCCTCCTCGTTATGAGAATTACATTTGCTCTCATGCTCCATATCTATTGTACGTCTCAGTCCCTTCGATTCCTCCTCCATTCCATCTTGTAGGAGGCATGTGTTGAAAGAAGCATCATTTGTTTCCTTATCATAATTTTGAGAACCCAAACTTTAGGTCTAAGAACTCTTGGTAAGAATATATGGTTAGAGAAATGGGTAGAGTCAAATGGGGAGGCTGAGGACAAGGGAATCTACCCCACTCTACTTGACTTGATAGAAAAGTAGAATATTTTGACCCAAATATACCTCCCAACATTCGAAAGTTTGTGTCTTCAACAAAGGATGAGGAGCATAGGTGTTTGGGTGATGGACATTGGGAAGTTTAAAATTAATTAGTGTTCCACCTCTAGACCTTCGAAGAAGTCAGAGGTGGAGTAGATCAAAGAATGGTAGAGGTGGACACTGAAATCAGGAATACATCTTTAGTACCACATAATCTATCTAGGGATATAGGAATTGATTTCCCTATTGTTCCCCTAACTTTGGAAACCACCAAATCTATTGAAAGTTATGCTAATTTGAATTTATCGCACTAGCCTCGCTCCCCTCCTCTCTGTGGTCCTCTAATGGTGAAAGAAAAGGGAAAATGTTTTGTGGTCAAAGTCTCATCTGCCATCCAGAAGCCTAATTCAAAGTTACATAATCATATGAGGCATCCCACTAGTGCAACCCATACCTCTAAAGCTGAATCGTCACAACAAGGTACACATTTATATTATTCCCTCATTATTGAAGAAAATGGAGAAGAAGACATACCCAACAAGCATGTTGCATGACTAAGTCTCTCATTAAGGTTCATTTTCTCTATCTTTCATCATATTCCATTATTTTTTATGTTTCTATGGTCACACGAGTAGGAATCCTCTTTGCAGGGCCTCTAAGAGCTCTGATCACATTTTCATTTCTGAAATGCATTATGAATATGTCATGTATTTTAATCATAAAAAAATAATATGCTAAGTTAAGGAACGTGAATTCTAAAGACCGAGGGAGGTCGATTTCTTGGGTGGTTGGTGTGCTTCTTACTATATGAAAGAAAATATGAACTGGTCATGTCAACTCTTGAAAGTTAGGTGGTGAAATTTAATGCCTGGTAATATCCAAAATTGATGGTTGCAAGAGGAGTACCGCACAAGTGCATACTTGGTTTGGAATATTTTGCAAGTTAAAAAGAAAAGAAGTAAAGGAAGAAAAATGATAGGTTGCTAGCTTGTACAGTATGCTAGCCATCCTGTGTAGAAAAGAAACTAACAAAAAAGTTTGGGAGGTACTACACATGTGGACCCTTCTTATTGGATAACAATATTAGGGAAATAAGAAGTCATTATCAACTCGAGTTGTCAACTCTTTCGTCGAAAAATTTTGTGCTTATTTCAACTCCACATAGCACTAGGAATTTATCTTCAATGAAAACACTATGGCATATGATATTGTGACCTTGGCTCATAGGAGGAATATTTTCCCATCTGTCTTCTTCCATGTTATAAACTAGTGCAATCTTAAGCTGGTTGTTATACTCACCCATTCGACCAGCGATGTAGACAAGTCCAGTGAAAGAAGAGGAAAAGCACACACAAAAATATCAATGTGTATGAATGCTACTACTAGGCCTCCATGTGGAAGATTCAAACTCATAAATATTTATAGTCAATGAATCATGTTAGAATGACTGGGATGAGGGTAGAATCTTCCTATGAAAACAAGCCTTTGGTTCAAAGAAACGTATTGAGACCATAGTGGTACTCCTTCAAAGTGGGGGGAATTGTAATTAATGGGAGGTAGCCTTTTCGAGGTGCTATTCACAAGGTCATAAATTGTTACTACAAATATGAGATTCATATCTTTTTGAATCAAGAAAAGCAAGTATTCTTTTGAGATGTGAAGACAATGTTTGGGAGTAGATGATAGATAAAGAGTAGATTCATTTCCATTGCTGCCATTATCACGCATACAACGATATTTTTAGGTACTACCGTACAAACCACTCCAACAATCCAAGTCAAGAAACATGCTTACTAATCAAGTTCCCCATGATAATGAATTCACCATAGTGTTGGGTAGAAAAATGTTGTTATAAGTTGACGAAAGAACTCCACTTCACACGTAAACCAAAGGAAAAACTAGTACATAGTTCCTCAACACTTGGAGGAGGGGAATGTTCCCCACCTTGAAGCACCATCACCTAAGCATACTTTAGGAAAATCCTCCTAGGGGTACATGTCTAATGAAAATTTTGATTGAGTCCCCCCCCTTAAGAGCCAAGGTTAGAGAGTAATACTACTAATCAAGAGATCCTAACTCCAATGGAGGAAGAATATTTGGAAAATTTGGACAAGAAAGACATGGATATTCAACAAATTTCAGAGGAATAGGAAAATAAGGACCCCACTATTTTTTCAAAAGAAGATAAAATCCTATGTTGCATGAGAAACCCTTCAAACCAATAATTCACTTCCTAAAAAAATATTTTCCATCTCCAATATCTCCATTATTTCTTGCCTTGTAATCCCTCGAAACAGTATCCTAGGAGGGGAATTCAATCTCATTTGACTTTGCAAGGGATCGAATGAAAGATCATAGGTAACAAATGCTAGAAACCCTTCAAAACAACATCATATTCAGGGAGGCATATATTGGGAAATATTGATGTACCAGCATAGATCCAGGCATTCAAACCTATGATGTCCATTATAGCTCTTCAGTTCCATACTTGTGTTGAGAAATGTAGATTTTAGAATAGTTTCTTGTTAGGAATAAAATACTATTTATGCATAGGTAAAGTTAGATCTCTACAAAATTTAGGGTTTAAATAATTTTTTGGCCTATGACTATTGATTAAAAAACCATGCTTTCCCCATGTGGGGGAGGAGGAAACCCCTCATTAGAAAATACCATTTCTAATCATTATACTTAGCATCCATTTTTTAGATTCAACAACACTACTCACACCCAAGTTGTCAACACATTTGTAGTCATAAGCTCCAATAAGTAACAACCCTCAAATTCATCTCCAGAACCCATATTTAAAACAACACAACCGACATCAGGATTTTCTCCTCCCCTTCCTTTTAGTCAAAAGGGACCAAATGAAATGCTCCCTAGGCTCATTCCATCTCAAAAAAATAACCCAAGAAAAAAGGCTATAAAACCAATAATCAGATTCTTCAAGACCTAGGAGAATTCCTAGTTAATTCGGGTAGAGCCACTCCCATGAATACTCTCTTCCCCCCCATCTCCAAATATCAATTTTGTAAGTTATATCATGGAATTATTAGGGCCTAAATAGGAAATATAAGCATAAAATCCTAAAAACAATGTTTCGAAAGTAAGACCTGACATCTTTCTACTTCAAGAAACTAAGTGTGCTCACAAGAGTCTAAGTCAAATTGTTAGCTCATTCTGGAGAAATTTTGATCTTATAACCTAATGTGATATGGGTGCATCAGGGGGGATAGAAATTATCTATAATCCATCAAATTTTATCCTATTTTCAACCCATTAGTTCCTCTCAATCCAATTTTATCTCCTACGTATGGTCATTACTCCCCTCCTAAAAAAAATCATCTCCAATCTCTCAACTTTTTTTTGAATTATCATCCTTGAACACTAGATCCTATGAGGGAAATTCAATATCATCTGATATTTGTAGGGGAAAAAGTGGGGTGTAATAATATTAGAAGAGGGCTCTCTCTTCAACTCCTTTAGAAATGATTCTAAAATGGTAGAAATTCAAAACCTCTAACGAAATCCACACCTAGAATAATAACAGAGGAGGGCAAGGGGTGGGGGAGTTTCACAATAGGTTTCTTAATCTTGGACCACTTCCTTTTCTCTCAATGAATCCTCTTAGTGGAGATTATATTGGAGGCCTCAATTCTCCCAAGCCACGATTCAAAACACTGGCTGATTGCTCTTAATTTGGGTTCATCTTGTTTACCCCATAATAAGCCCTTCCATTTTGATAATTTTTGGGTATTTCATCTGGATTTCATTTCCAATATGTAAATTTAGGCGAAAATAATTGAGATAGATTATGTTTCCTTATTAGGGCCTAAACCAGGTTCAGAGTTAAGTTAGCCAAATAAATCCCGGTACTAGTGGCCCTTTCGGCAACAGTCCGTGGAGCACAAACTCAGGTCTCACTTGAAGTAGTGTGGGAGGGTGGTAGAACCAGGTTTCCACACCCTGGAGATGTCTGATGATTTCAACTGGTATGGGGTTTGACCCTGCGTGCAAATTTCTTCGCTCACTTTCCTAGACCTTGCAGCCTAATATATTGTCTTCACGCATCCCTACTTGGGGCCCGAACATTGCGCTTCTGTGTTATTACCCATGACCAGACTCGTATTCTAATGTTAGTTGATTATTTTAGCCTACTTGTGTGCTTTAAGTTATACTTAACAACATAAACCATTCATACAAGTGTGCACAGTAAATAAATAGTATATTTGAAAATTATATGAAACATGCATTAACCCAAGAACAGATACACATAATTATGAACAAACATCTCTTTATGAATTCCTTCCTTAGTTACAGACTTGACCCTGCCTTGCACACTCAGTTGCAGGGGTCTGCACACTTAGATGTGGAATAATAGGGCTATGCGCACTCAGCTGCAAAGCCTTCTCCTACTCTATGACCGAAAGACACACTACACTTCCTTAGACTCTTCCCATTTCTCTACTTTCTTTTCTTCCTCCCTCTTTACACTTAGAGCCTCGCTCTATTTATACAATCCCATGGTTCGTGAACCATGGGTAGGCCTATCCAATTGAAATTACATTACGAAAATAGCGTGGACAACCCTATGAATCTATCATACTTTTTGCGTTCTACACCCACAATTCGTAGAGCTTTACAACAATATTGGGTGAAAACTTGGGCTTTGAGCCCCAAAACATGCCTTGGGGGGATTCCATGCCCAACAAGCCCCCAATGCAAACATCGTGACTCACCCTCGAGTCACTCTGTCGGCACGACGAAATTTGCATGGAATCCATCCAACTATTATTGAACTTTGCGGAGGTCAACAACGCACTGAGCTTCTACTTGCTGGATCTGCTGCATGTGCTATTCGAAGAGCTTTGTGTCTGAACTGCTTCTCTATATCTATACTGATATCTGCTAGATACATTTATAGTCCTGTGCATTTTTCTGGATTCTTGGAGCGTGAAGACTATGCTTCCACCGATTAGTCAGATAGTCAAGCCACCCATGTAGGGTTTCAAGCACCTTCCATTCACTTTTCCTAGGAAAGGCTCTCCATTTAGTTTGGGTAGTTGTACTACACCTCCGGCTATGACCTCCTTAACCACAGATGGTCTGAGCCAATGCATTCTAAATTTTCTCATGAATTTTTCAAACTTACTGTCATATAGTAGTAGTAAGTCATATACCTTGAAGGTGCGCAACTTAAAATGATGATCGTGCCAGGCGTTTTCACACTACTTTTGTACCTAGTGATGAAAACTAGCCAGGAACCATTCCTCCTCAAGTTCTTCCAATTGTGCGAGCCTTTCTTCCAGAGCTTCACGGTCCCTCATATCTGCGAGCACTATTATTTGTAGACTAGGTACAATATACTCCATTGCATGATAGCGTCCACGCCATAAACTAACTGAAACGACATTTGTCTCGTCAGTTTGTTGCACGTTGTCCGATAAGACCATAGTATTAAAGGTAGGTGTAGGTCCTAATCACTTCGTTGCGTGTTGCACAATTTGGTTAGCACAATCTCCAATATTTTGTTGAATGCTTCTACTGTCCCATTGGCTTGTGGGTGATACAGTGTGCTTTACTAATGATACACCTAGAACTCTTTTGTGAGCGTATTATTGGTTTCATTCAAGAAATGTGTACCGTGATCACTCATTAAGATTTTCAGACATCAAAATCGAGTCAACATGTGGTCAACCAAAAAATTTGCAGTCGTGGTGGCCGCGAAGTCTTTAATTGGCTACACTTCCGCCCAATGTGTCAGGTACTCCATCGCGGTGATGATGTATCGCATGCTTGTTTTTCCTCGGGGTTTGATAGGTCCCACAAAGTTGATTACCCACTTTTGAAAGGGCTACAGCATAATTTTTGGATTCAAAGGCATCTCTTCCCTTTGTGATGGTTTACTGGTCCTTTGACATATATCATAGGCCTTACAGTGTGCTTTTGAATCCTGATGGAGGGTTGGCCACCACAACCCTCCATGGAGAATCGTTTTTGCTGCGTTTCATCCTACATAGTGTCCTCCTGTAGTGCCCCCATATGCTTCCATGGGGATCTGAATTTTTTTAAATTTAGGTACATACCTTCGCATTATCTCATAATTTCCCATTTTGTATAGGTGCTATGCAATGAATGAAAAATATGCCAGATGAACCACCAATCCCTTCTTCTGTTGAATGGAATATTCCTTTAGCACAGTCCCTATTGTTAGGAAGTTGATTATATCTTCGAAGTGTCCATCCGCAACATGCACAACAAAGAGTTGTGCATCAGCTAATCCTCCCTCCAAACTAGTAGGTTTCTCACCTATCTAACTATGCAGCAAGTGATCTAGTCTTTCTTTGAGTCGTCCAGGATTTACTACGACCTCAAATTCATATTCATGGAACAATAAGATCCACCTACAGATGCACCCCCCAACCACAGGCTTATTAACCAAGTATTTTAGCGTGGAATGGTCTGTATACATCTTGAAATGTCATTCCAGTAAATAGTGCCGGTATTTTTGGAGCGCGTACACCATAGCCAACCCCTCACGTTCAGTTGTGGAATAGTTCTTTTACACTTTCAAAAACTTGTGACCTCCAAATGCGATAGGGTGATCCAGACCCTTTCGACCCTATTGTGTTAGCACCACTCCCAGCACTATGCATTACACGTCAACATGGACATGAAACTCCACATCCCACTTTAGGAAGACCAGGATTGGGGTGGAGGAAAATTTCCAGTTTAGGACATCCAGGTTCTTCATGCAATCATCGTTCCAGCAGAATGTGACATCCTTTTTGAATAGTTTTTCCATCAGCGCGGTGATCTTGGCATAGCTTTTGATGAACTTCCTGTAGTATCCTCTGTGTCCCAAGGTAGCACACAACTATTTAACACTTCATAGTGCTTCCAAATTCAGAATTACTGAAATCGTCATGGGGCCTACCATTAGTCCCTATTTGCAGACCACATGTTCCAGTAGGTTCCCAAAGGGAGCGAGGAATGTACACTTGTTAAGGTTAATTTCTATCTAGTGTCATTAGCAAGTACCTAACATCAAGAGTAAGCTTGCTACATGTCAATTAAGCAATCCAAAGATAGTCTAATAATCCAGATAGACCTCTAGGAATTTGTGGATATATTCTTGGAATTTGGCAACAACTATGCGAAAAGATGGTTGGCACATTTTTTAACCCAAACGGCATGACGGTGTACCGAAAGTAGCTCCATTTAGTGGTGAAGGTGGTATTTCTCCTATATCCCAGTGCGATTTTAATCTGGTATTACCCTAAGAACCCATCGGTGAAACAATATGCTTCTTTGCCGCAACATTTTCCAATACTTCATCTATGAACGGGGTCGGGAATGGGTCGTGTACACATGCATCATTCAACTTCCTGAGGTCCATGCATATTCTTATCTCACCCTTCCGCTTTTTCTCCTGTATTTCCATAAGGCTTACAGAATAAAGACTTTGCAAGACATAATCATTGATCTGGGACATGATCCAAAAGATCCAAAGGGTGTTAGGGCACTTATGAAGAAAAAAGAGGATGACATTGCTGCACTGAGAAAGCAGGCAAAATTGCCTCCAACCATTCACCCTCAAACAGCAGATCTTGCACAAGAAAAGCAAGTGGATGATGCCATGGATCTACTTCTGATGATGAATCAAAGAATATTGCAAATGGAAGCAGAATTAGGGAAGGCATTGCAGGACAAGCAAGGGGAGTCAACCTCCCAACCCCCTCAAACATCTACAACTCTTGGATCTGCCCCTCTTGCACAAGCAGCAGCATCCCTTCCTGCCATTCCAGCACCAACCAAAGCTACATCAACAACAGGAGCAACAGCAGAAGCAACAACAGTAGCAAAATCCAGCATGAGTATGGAGGACTTCATGAAAGCTGTCAAAGAGCTTGAAACTCAAGTGACATAAATAAATGAAGCCAAGGATAGACTAGCCAAGCTAGAGGCCAGCTATGACAAGTCCAAGATGACAGTGGCAGAAAAGCAAAGAGAAATAAAGGCCTTGGAGGCCAAAGTAAAAACTTTGGAAAATGAATTGCTTCTAGGCAAGACCCTAGCAGAAATCAAGAAGATAATTTGGGCCAAAATTGGCCAATCAATACATGACCAATGGAGGTCAATCCAAGCAATACATGAGCAGGGTGAACTAATAGGCATGGCTCATGTTGAAATACAAAGAGCCAGAATAGCACCAGGAATCATGCCTAAGCAAGCCAATAAAATGATACATTTCCTCAATAACCACACTAGGGAGGAATTGGAAGCTCTAGAGATAAACAGTAGAACAGGCACCATCCTAATAGCTAAGAAAGTGCTAATTTTGAGGAACTTCACTCAAACTCTAGAAAGAAAATGTCCGGAAATGAAAACAGAATTTGATGAATTCAGGGCAAAAATGACAGTGTTACAGGATAAAGGATTGCCAAGCCTAGTGACTGGCACAGGACAACTGCTGTCATATAATCAGTATATCACAAGGATCAACAATTATGTTGAAACTCAAATAACAACATCCAGCAGCTCCACAAAAGAAGTAGGGCCTCCCTCTGGGCAGTCTTTGTATGACAAATTAGAAAAACTATTTTTTATTGAGCATGAGATAAATCATCTGTTTGAGGTGCCTCCAAACTTCTACAGATATACAGAAGCAGATGAAACACTGGTAAAAATAAGGAGGCATCAACTACCTCCAATTGGTTGGTGGCAGGCAATGCTGGAAATTTTGCCCAGGTGATGCCACTGTATTATTCCTTTTTGTGAAAAATCAAATCTCAGTCACAGTAAAGGTCAGCAGACAGATCAGCACGCAGGTATCAAAGGAAGCATCTGTACAGTGACTCACCAAAGCACCCAGACAGCAGGCTCAATTAACGCAGAATTAAGGCATAGCGACAGCCAACTTTCCTGAGCCATAAAGTCAAAAGTTGTCTGACAGAAAGATAGCTGGCATCTCAACATTAAATTCTGTAGTTATTTCCATCATTTACTTTTTGTAAGAGAGTTGGTGGTGCAATTTATTTCACATTAACTCACTATTGAGATATTTTGTATCCTATTTTTGTATATATATCCCCTCAAAGAATGTATTGAGGGTCAGTTGTAGTGAAACTCTTTCAGAAGAGTTGTATTGTATATATCTGAGACATTTGATCTAATACAAATTGCTGGTGGAGTTCCTGAGTTCTATACTTTCTGAAGGTGGAAATGAATGGCCTTGTTGTGTTGCAGAATTCCTGTGTCATTTGCTGGAACAATAAGTAATTCTGAACTGTGTTCTTATTTTTCTATGTATGCCAAAATTCATATATTTTCATAATCATAGTAAATAGAGAAAAATAATAGCTTAGGATTTGTTTGAACACACCCTATGCTCAATCTCTATTTCTAAATATGTTTTCTTATGGATTAGCCATGGATATGAATTCTTAATTGCTCATGTCTAAACTAATTCTATCATTGTGAATATTGTTTAAGAATTCTTAACTGCTCTTAACCAGTACTTTCATTTTTCCTTTGTTAGCATAGTGAAAGATTCTTAATTTCCTTTCACTCACTAATTCCATAACGTGATCACAAAATTTGATAAATTGTTCCACATATGCCTGGCTTTGCAGCAATACTCTGTCTTCATAAACATTCTTCAGCACCACACTACCTGAACTCCATTGCGCAATGGACCAAACTGTTTTATAATCTATACCTCAGCTCTGTTTGAATTCACCAACCCACCAAACTCAAACAAAACAACACACTATAGCTAGCCTAAAATTATCCACAACAAAGCTAAATTATAAAGAGAGGGCCCTCTTTGGTTACAGGTAGGCTAGGACCTGTAACTGAAAGATTGGTCAGTGGTTACCTCAGCCGTATTCCCTTTAGGAAGCAGGGAACAACCTAAGTGTTAACAACAGTGACTCGTGGTACTTCATACAAGTTTTCTCTATTGAAAAGTGTATAATTAGGTCATCTTAGGATATTGTGCATAATGCTTTCTTGAAGAATAAAATTTCAATCAAACTTTTGGAGTTAGAAATAGGACTCAAAGGGATACCCCAATGTGCAATTTTAGACCTTGAAGATCCGAAATTTCAGAGATACATTAGATACAATATAGAGCACCTACAAAGTGAAAACGGTGTAGTTTTTTGTAAATTTTTCATAAGTTTGGTTTGAAAATTTAGTTTGAAGGAATTCAAAGGGCATAGTGAAGCATAATTAACATTAATTGATGCCTTGAAGAAAGAAAATGGAAACATCTAGTAAAAAACCTGAAATATCTAGCATGACTCATGAAGAAGATGAAGAAATACAAGATAATATATCAAAATTATGAGACCAAGTGCAACAAAATTCACTCTTACAAAAATTAGCAGAAGCTGAGATGGACGATTTAAATAAAGACGTAAAAGATAAGATGGATGGCATGGAAGCTAAGATGGATGGTCTAAAAAAGGGCATGTAAGCTTAGATGGAGGGTTTAAAGAAAGGAGTAGAAGATAATATGAACGATGTGGAAGCTAAGATGAATGATGTGGAAGCTAAGATGGATGGCATGGAAGCTAAGATGGAAGATTTGAAGACAAATTTGACAATTTTTCTACAATAATTCTTACTAATGGCGAAAGGGTTGTAAAGGAAACTCATGATGAGAACAAAATAAATGTTAATCATGATTTCATAGACTCTAACATTTGATAAAAGACCCACCATGTTAGAAAGATCGATATGAGGAAGTTTTATGGCAAAGATCCCATAACATGGATACTATAGATGGAGAAATATTTTGATCTACATGATGTGCAATTGTTACAAAAGGTATGTATTGCATCTTTATATTTAGAACTAAGTCTATTTTTATGGTATAAAGTGATTTGTTCTCATAAACCACTTGTCACCTGGTCAATTTTCACTGAGGAAATGATAGCACATTATGAGGATAAAAATAGTAACACCTTCATTAGTCAATTGATAAATCTCAAACAAAAGGGTTCAATGGCAGAGCACATTTAGGACTTCCAAAAATTGGATATAAGGTTAAATGATATTCCAAAAAAGTAGAGGATTGATGTCTTGATAGTGAATTTAAAGGATAACATTCAACATGATTCATTGGAGAAGGAATTTAGGTTGGAAAGAAAAACTTAAAGCAAAATTATGGCAACAAGAAATCCTATGACTCACAATTATGAAGATGGAAGTGTTGTTTCTCCTAGCCTTCCACAACCTACAAGGTTAACACCAAAAAAGTTGGAAGAAAAAGGATAACACAAACTTTGTTATAGTTGTGATAGAAAATACACTAAAGGTCATAAGTGTGTTGAGAAGAAAATATTTTACATTGATTGTGAAGAGGAGGAAGAAAAGGATCAAGAAACGTCAAAAGAAGAGGATATACACCAGGAACTAACCCCATAGAAAGAAGAAATGAATATTAACATATCTTATAATGGATTGGCAGGAATTACCACTCCTCAAACTCTCAAGATAGAAGTAGATATCAAGAAGAAAAGGATAGCCTCATTTTCACACAGAATGGAATAAAACAATAGGTAGATCAACATCGGAGTGAAAGACGTTTTAAAATAGCCGACTGGGTATTTTTACAACTACAACCATACAAACAAATGTCCCTCAAGCAAGCTAAGAAGGATAATAAATTACCACCAAAGTCCTATGGTCCTTATAAAGTGTTGCAAAAGGTTGTTACTATGGCATACAAATTGGAGATTCTTGCATCTTCTCGAGTCCCCCCACTTTTCCATGTTTCATGCTTAAAGAAGATTATAGGTGACAAGGTCCCAGTTCAAACAATATTGTTGGAAATTATCGAGGAAGGAAAATCCATATTTCAACCTGAATCAATTATGGAAACAAGAACCTGATAGCTACGAAATCAATCAATTTCAAAGTATCTCATCAAGTGGAAGAACTTACCCATTGAAGATTCCACATGGGAGGACAAGAATTTATATAGAAGCATATAGAACTAATCAAGCATTGAGGACAACACTTTTTGAAGGAGAGGGGCATGTTAGGTCCCTTTACTACTATTTTAGCCCTTATTGTTATCAGTGCAACCACCTTATGGTATTGTTGTGCTGATGTAGTTCCCATGTTGTTATTATTGTGCCCCATATTTTTATTGTTGTGCCCCTACAATATTATTGTTATGTAGGATCTAATTATATTGGGACCACTTACACTCCTATATATATAAAAGAGGTATTGTCATTTGTATCATCCAAGAATTGTTCATCTGTCTAGTGTAAAGGAGGTTTCCCCCTCGAAGAGACTGATTTTGAAGTATTTGATCTTTTCGTGAGTTCGTTTCATAAGAAATACCCTAGAAATCAGAGAAATCCTCGCATATTTGTTATGGATTTGGGGATTTTCCATTCCTTGATGGCTTTAATTTTTCCAAGGCCTACCTTAACACCTTCATGAGATACAATATGACCCAAATATTCCACCTCTTGTACTCCAAAGAAACATTTGGATGTTTTTGCATATAATTGTTTCTCCTCCAATAGTTTGAGCACTCTATCAACATGTTGAACATGATCCTTCCAAGACTTGATGTTGATTAGTATATCATCAAAAAATACTAACAAAAATTTTCTAAGCAACGGTTCGAGAATGGAATTCATCAAACCTTGAAATGTAGAAGGTGCATTGGTAAGTCCAAAAGGCATGACCAAAAATTCATAATGACCCTCATGAGTTCTAAATGTTGTTTTCAGAATGTCTTTAGTCTTCATTCTGATTTGATGATATCCTAAACAATGGTCCAGCTTGGTGAAGTGAATTGCTCCATGCAATTCATCCAATAATTCATTAATGACGGGAATGGGAAATTTATCTTTAATAATGAGCTTGTTGACATCCCTATAATCCAGACATATATGCCATGATCCATAGTGCACCAATATTACTAGAGTAGAGAACTAATGTTGACTAGGTTGACTTATACCAACCTCTAGAATTTCTGCAACCATACATTCAATTTCACACTTTTGGGCATATGGATATCTGTAAGGCTTGATGTTTGGAGGTAAAGTTCCTCGAATCAAATGAATATCACGATCATGATCAAAACTAGGTGGGAGGCCTTCGGAAGTCTAAAATACATTAGAATTATTGTCCAAGACTTTTTCGATATCTGGAGAAATATATGATTTCTATGTGGGAACCTCTAGCAAACATAATTGTGCAATTACGCCACGTTGTTCTTTCTTTAGAAGCTTTTTCATGTGATTAGATCTTATTATCTTTCCCAGTTTCCCTTCCATTAGAGCTTATGGTTCTTCCATTTGCATCCACCACTTGACACTCTGATGGTGGATATAAGAAGAAATTCAATTCCTTTTATATCTTACAATGAATAAAATTATGGGAACTTCCTGAATCAATCAACACTATTACCTTTTTCTTCTTGATATGTCCTTCTATTTTGATACTTTGAGGAGTGGTAATTCTGACCAATGCATTACAAGATATGGTCATATTCATTTCTTCTTTATCTAGAGTTTGTTCCTGGTGTGTATATTCTTCTTTTGATGTTTCTTCTTCCTTTTATTCTTCCTCTTCACAATCTATGTAAAATGATTTCTTCTCAGCACACTTATGAACTTTAGTGTATTTTCTATCATAACTATAATGAAGACTGGTGTCAACCTTGTAGGTTTTCGAAGGCTAGGGGCAACAACACTTCCATATTTATAGTCGTAATTGGTAGGCTTCCTTGTTGCCATAATTTTGATTTGATTTTTTCTTGCCAATGTGAATTCCTTCTCCAATGAATTAGGTTCCCAAAGGTTGTTACAGGCCTATTTGAGCATATCACTCCCAACATTCAGATCAGTACAACTAGGGCTCATGAAACCCTAATTTAGTTGCTACATGCACTAGACAAGTCATCACATCGAATGCCTTCATTCCTGGGAATTTCCTCGCCTGAAGCCTTACTGAAATAAATCCTTGAGGGACCAATGCAGCCTTGGTTAGGGGTAACTACAATCTAAAGCACTTAAGCCCATTCAAGCCTGATCTGCAGAGCACCTATGCCCACTTTGACCTATGTTGGACGAGATTGAGTGAAATCTTCATCGGGTTATGGGAATATTCCTCCATTCTATACCATTCTAGAATAATCCCACCTCTTATCCTCTCCAATGAGCTAAATATTGGATAGCAAATGAATCAAATAACCTCATGTCCTCTCATCCCTTCTTCCATGGAAACTAAATCCAAAATTGTAAAGCCATTCAATGCCCAATTGATGATAAAACCACCTCCACTTTCCTATAAATTCAGCACTCATAATAGTGATCAAGGGGTTGGAATTTGAAGATTGTAAGGAAATATTGTTGGTTTGAAGTTTGAGATAATAATAAAGTAATGTTATGTTGCTGGAGTGGTGTGATTTTGGTGTTATGAAGGATGGAACTCAAGCTGGACTAGTGGCATGGGATCAAACTTCTTTGGTTGTAAGTCTTCCTTCTACTTTTAATAAAGTCGTTTACACCTTTTCCCATATTATTGTCTTTATATATGATGAGTATATGTGTAAATGCTTTCAATTCCATTTTCTTATAGTAGATATATATCTTTCTTTGATTGGTTTTCGTCTTCTGTTTACGATTGTAGGTTCTGATCGAGTGGATTCAGTTTGAGAAGGAGTGAAGGGAGAAAATCAAAGGAGACAAAGGGAAGTGAAATATAATAAGTAGGTCTCATGTCTTATCTATATTCTATAAGAAAAGGTTAAACTCTTTAATTCTATTGTTCTAAGTGTAGCTACCCACTTAGGGAAGCTGTGTTTATCCATAGATGCAAATTCCATATAAGAAATTGGTGACCATAATACAAATCAACCATCGTTCTAGATAGTTTATCCTCATCATAGTACACCCTAGCAGACTTTACTTGTATTCATTGGTCTTATTTTATTCTTTTCGAAGTGTTTTTGGTCAAAAAAAGGTGCTTAGATGTCTTTGATTGGCCTCTCTGGCACCAACGCGGGCTTTGTTAGGAAACAGTGTATTGTAGAGAAACCTTGTCTGGGGGATAGTTCTCTACAGCGTAGTCTCTCCCACTCTGATCTGCAATGATCCTCCTTAGGTTGAAAATCCCACATTTGGCTTTATTTTTTCCAAATTTCCTTATGATTTTGCTTTCCGAAATATCAATGTTTCTTGTGGTTCTGAAATCATTTTGTATTTCCCCTCTTAGCACTACTTTGACCTTGATTATTCAATGTTTCTTACGGGATTTATTTATCATTATCAACTCATTTTGAAAGATAGTTTATAGTTGATTAGTCTTTTCTGAAAAGGAAGTGTCGTAAAGTCCTCATTTATTTCAAAAAGAAACTGTCGTAAAGTCTTTCTTTCTTGTAGAAAGTATTGATTGATTGTATATGCATCTAGTTCCTTTTTGTTCATCTAAACACTAAGGGGACTGAAAATAAAAACTTGCATTGTGCATATTGTAGTTTTGAATTCTTGATAGGAATAGCTAGGCAAATTGCATGAGGTGTGCTCTTTTCTCTTTGTCAAAGATCTGATTGCTCTATCCCTTACTAGCTACAGTTTTCATTGTTCAAATAAAATGAAAATAATGTTTCTCATATTAGTTGCATTCTAGGAATTTTAGAAAACATCACACGGTTAACCTAAAAGACAAACTCTTAAACAATATCAACTTAAAAGTTATCTCAATTAACCTAATAGAGAATTGTCACCTAATGAATAACATTTAGAGGTTCTAGGCTAGAGACGTGTTATGACATCGTAAAACATAGAAACTGTCACTAACTTGTCTGCAATACATTCCGACTGTGATACCTCATTCCACGTAAGTATATTGTAGCTCGTGCATGTACTATCGAGTATATAGGGTGGTGTTACAGTACGTAAATTATAAAGGAATGCTCTCACTGTGTGGTTTCGCATTAGACAATGTTAACATGGATTGTGCTTCTATGTACTTTTGGGTATATATGGGAGGACAACATTAGGTTGCTATCCATCCATAGATAACTAGGTCAGCTTCCTTGTACATTGTGATGCACCAAGCACAACATTTGGGGAG
This sequence comes from Pinus taeda, assembly GCA_000404065.3. NCBI lineage: Eukaryota > Viridiplantae > Streptophyta > Pinopsida > Pinales > Pinaceae > Pinus > Pinus taeda. The sequence continues at coordinate 20,041 of APFE031315885.1, read as the reverse complement.
ATTGACTGCACATATGTTAAGTCCTTGGTTTATTGAGCTAGTATATTGCAGTTCACAATTACTTGGTAATCATTTTTCCTAGATTATCCCTCTTTTGGTTTGTTATGTTATTTTGATAAAAATAAAAGTAATTGACCACAGATAACATCCTCCACGTCACTCCGTAGTTGATCTTATGTTGAGACATATGGAAACAACTCCAGAGTCCGCCGATTAAGGAATTCATTTTGATGGGAATCGTAGTCCTTTTCCTCCTTTCAGAAATATTGGTGCTCCTTATATGGCTACATTTTCCCTTCTAGGACTTACCATCGGCTTTCTAGTATGGTTGTTTTCAACCTCCTTGTCCCCGCAAATGAATATTCCTACAACTGGACAAAATCAACCTCCAGTTGATCCTACAGTTGACCCTTTTCCTTCTTTGTCAGTTGTTTCTTCCTCCGCTTCTGTTGTAGCTCTGATACCACTTGTTGTAGATCTAAACCGGAAATATTATGATAATAGAAATAACCCAAGAATAACAAGATCAAAATATAGATAGAAATGCTTCTTTATTATCAAACCCTTAAGGTAGGGCAACACCATACATTCACTCCTTAAGGAAGGAGAACACTCAACAAGCCATATGCTTGTTCATACAAGAATACTTCTCTTCATATCCTCCATGTGGAGTCTCTAGCCTCTATATAGACCTCATACATACAATACTATGCATCATTACCATGGTTTCCTCATACCATCAACTAATACCCTGGGCCCCTTACATTATTATTAACTACTTGTGGTCCCTTACATGACATGGGTTAACCACCTTATTTATTACTATGGTCCATCCCATTATTACATTATTACCTTGGGTACCTCCCTCGGTACCCCATATTACCCCTCCTAGGTATATAACATACATTAAAAGCTTTAAAGTGCCAAAAATAATCCCTTTAAAAAAGAAGGTTGATGCTGCATCAACATGTTTCAAAATCAATATGAAAATCACTAACATTTAAAAACAAATAATTATATTTGATACATAAGAAAATTTAAAGTGTCAAAATTATGCTCTGAAAAAAAGAAGAGTATTCTGCATCACCACTTTTCAAAATCATGTCATTTTTTTGCTACCTCTACGAAATGGGTAATCGCAGTCAACGAGAGACATTTACAAAGTTGAAGCATCAAGCCTAGAAGTCTCAATCACTTCAAGGACAAGAAGGGTCTACAATCCATTAGTCACCAAGGAGGCCTACAAACCTAGAAGAAGATCCTTACATAAAGGCACCTACAGAGAAGAGAAGATTGGAGTAGGACCCACATCAAGTTACAAGTCATCAAGAAAATCTCATCATTAAGCAAGTCCACTTGAAGAAGGCAACTTGAAGAAAATCAAGATCTAGGGAAGACAATCCATCAATCTCTCAAGGAAGAAGCAAATCCATCACATCTCAGAAAATATCAAGTACATGTCTCCTTCTGAATATACATCATTGTATTTTTGCAAGGAAAGAAATAAATTGGTAGGCACCAATAACTTTCTTGCATGGAAGAAGAGGATTGATCTACTACTCAAGGAGAATGAAATACTAGAATATGTCAAAGGGAACATCGCTATCCCTGCTAAGGAATAGACTCAAGCCTTAGCCAATTACAATAGGGATGAGACGAGAGCTCAAAGGATTCTCATAGAATCAGTCCAAGATTCTCTCATTCCCTATGTCTCCAAGTTTAGACATCAAAAGAAATTAATGATAAGCTAGTAGAGCTATTCGCAGTATCCACAACAGGAGAAGTAATATCTCTCAGGAATGAATTATACAAGATGAAGATAACAAAGGAAGGAATAGGTCCCTACTTCATGAAAATATCTGAATTGAGAGATCAACTTCAAGAGCTTGGGGAAGTCATGTCTAACATAGAAATGACAATTGTTGTACTCAATTCTCTACCTTAGGAGTAGGGAAACTTCACATCAAGCATATATGCCAAGAAGGAAGCAACCACTCTTAGTCAAATGTGGTCTCTATGCAAGATAGAGGAAACTAGACTTAAGGCAAAAGAAGATGTGGGATCAAAGGAGAAAGCATTTGCTACCATGGCCAAAAGAAAGGGTAAATTTTGGAAGTTTGGTCCAAAGAAAAAACAACAAAGACATGTCCAATATCCAATGTTTTGGATGCCAAGAATATGGACACTAGAAAAGGAATTTCCCTAAGCTTAAGAAGGATAACAACAACAAAAGGATTAGGGAATAAGCTCACTTGACTGAAGAGGTGAATGAAAAAGGAAAGAAGAAAAAGAAGGAAGATCCTCCAGAACTCTACTATGACTAGGTCAAAAATCTTTACTTCTAGACTTCTTTCAAAGTTTTGAGTAGAATAGGAGCATGTAGGAATAAATTAAATTGCATGGCTAGAATCACCCTCTAGAATCTAGCAGCATGATGTACATAGAGTTTTAGACATTGATGTAGATGTAACATTTATGATAAGAACAAAAATGCATAAATAGAAATATCTTCTAGAATATAGGAGCATGGCAGAAATAGGTTAAGATATTCATATAGAAGAAGCATACCTAGTATAGGACCCCATTCATGATGAAAGAAAAAATGATCATGATAAGAATCTTAGAAGACCTACATCATCAAAAGAAAGGAAACATTTGCAAGACAAGGATCTTTAAGATCCTATGATGGAATCTTCAAAAGAAGGTTCACAGACCAAAGAAGATGTCTCATTGGGAATTCCATTCATGGGTTTTAAGAAAAGAATGATATACAAGCAAGCTAAGATGAAGCAAGAAGGGCCACACCAAATGATGATCAAAGGAGAATCAAGATGAGGAATGTATGCATCAAAGTTTAAGTCATGTTATCATTTGTATATTATTGAGTCATGTGTATAATATGATCAAGCATGAAATAATCTCTTTCACAAAGAACATGCTTGAAGGCATGTACCACAATGCAATGAAGGCCAACAAAAGAAAATGCTCACATAAGGAGCATAAGGTTGTTGACTAAGGAGCAAGAAGAAATGCTCATAAGCCTAGAAGGAAAGCAATGAAGGAATGCTTCCATAAGAAGCATTAGATGGTTGACCTATCTATATGAGAAGAAGAAAATGAAGAAAGAGATCAAGCATGTGAATAACACCATGATCACCAAGAATCATTATCTGAAAAAATGCCTTGAAATATATCTCCCGAAAGAAGGCATGACAACTCTGATAAAGGAAGAAAAGACCCTTGACACCTATGAAGGTCGTGGAAATATAAAAGGTGCAGATAATTGATTCTACTCTATGAAGATGTCATGATGAAGAAGCCATCCAACAAAAGGAAAAGAAATGTTGAAGCAATATCAGAAAGAAGTCATGATGGGCTACTAGGTCAAAGCATATAACCTAGCAAGTACGATGGAGCATCCATGAGGAGAGAATTCCGAAGCATGGGCAAAATAACAAAGGAGTGCCAAGATGACAAGAAGAACCTCATATTCACTTTCCACGAAGCAATGACATGACAAACCAAGAACGAAATTGATCGATGGATGGTACCCTACCTAGAAGAATTTCGATCAAAGACTTCATGACATCAAGAAAGGAAGAAGATCAAGGAGTTGAAGGACCCATGAGGAAGAAGTTGTTGATGAAGGAAAGAGTCCCCGATTAAGAGGGAGCTCTGATAGGTCCCTAATCAAGAGGGAGTTTTGAATCACCCCTGATCACAAAGGAATGAAAATTTTGTTTTCCATTTCATGGGTCATGCACTAGACCAGGACTAACAATTGTAAGTCTATATGAAGGCCATGAATGGAAATGCAAACACAAGATAAGACACAACATTCTTGTCTTCACTTGGGAAGAAATAATGGGAGGATTAGGCAATCATCTGGCATTTGATACTCTTTGAGGATGTGTAGGTAATCCAAGACAAGAATAGGCAAGAGGATCGATACTTTTTGAGGGTTGGGAACCCAAGATAAGAATAGTCCTAGAAGGTCATACTTGAGAACACCCTGATGGGTATATACCTCGAGAGAAAATGATGAAGGTTTCTTTAAATCATTGGTCTCGCCAACTTTGTAGCTCATGGTCTTGTCAAGAGATGGAGTTGTTATTCAATGCTTTGCACTATGACAATGTCGATGAATATGATGCTATAACAGATGGATTACTAATCCGGTTTCTATTATGTGAATTCTTCAAGATTGAAAATTGCCAAACACCTTATAATATTGTATGAATACCTCCCTAGTTAACAGGGAGTGTTGGAGATAATGTAACTAGGTTCAGTCTTCATAAATGTAATTTTTGATATTTGTACTTATTCAAGAAAAGAGAATTTAATTTGATATTATTTGTCAATGAGTTTCTTGCTCATTGAAAATAGGACAAGCACACTTTGAAGTGCTTCTAGAGAGTCAAAGTCTAATTGTAATTATGATGAGACCCTTTCAGGTCAGATTATATCATGTATGAAATCATACAAGTTCATGGGAACACCTCCAAGCATGGTCAAATCCTCTCCTAGCAGAAACGAAGTCTACAAGCAACAAAATAATGAATAGAAATGAATTTAAGAGAAAACTGTCAAGTTGGCTTTAAATACATTCATGTTGGCTTGAATAGGAGGGACATACCTCTATTTATAGAGGTTCTCCACTCCTCATAAGGACACAAATCTCATCTCTAAAATCCTCAAGCAAAAAGAGGACAAAGATAAGATAAGGAAGAGGGCTACAAGGGTAGCAAGTTAAGGAAACAAAAAAACGAAGATGAGGAGGCGATTTTAGAAGCAGCTACAAGCACATGCGCGAAGGAATAAGGAATAGTGTGCAACCAGATCAACAATAAAGTTACATTGATATATTCTTTGGGGTTTGGGCTAGTAACTAGGCCTACAAATGCCTCCTACTCCAGCGAGGAAGAAGGACTCTCAAGCAAAGTAAGGAAGAAACAAATTGAATTAATGAAGGAATGTTTCTAGGGCTAAACAGTCACATGTGCGAGGTGTAGCAAGAGTATGACATCGGACAATTTTTTTTGTTTGGGTGAAGGATCAAGCCTCCAAAGACCCACAACCTTAGTGAAGGAGTCCATCCGTCTAAGGTGAAAAGAACTCTAATTGGAAGACAAAGTGTTGGAAGAAAAAGTGTCGAAAGATGTGCCAAAATTGACAGTGCAGAAAGAAGGATTTGACTTATGCTTTGAGGATATCCTAGTCAAGGGTCTAGGGTTTGATAGTTGTTCAAATAATAAGCTTAAATAAGAGAAATATTGTAAAGGGTTTTTCTCTCAAGAGTAGAGAGGGGTTGTCCCTAGCAAAGAGAAGAAATTGTGTTCTTGTTATTTTGTTTTCGTAGCAGTTTGATCAAACACACACATTAATAAGAAGAAGAAGATAAATTGTAAAAACACATCACAAATTGCTATAAAGAAACGAAGAATCATTTTACACTACTTTTCCCTAGATTCTCCAACAGAACCGAGTAAAACAAGAAATCGAAGAGTACTTAAAGTAGCTGAGACAAAATGCCACTAGGGAAGACTTGGAGTTGAACAAAAAGAGCATGCATGATTACATTGGTGATCATGTCCAAGTCAGAACGATGTTTCTCATGCTTTAAAATGAACTTGAAACAAGTTCCAAGACATTTTACCCATATTCCATGGAGGTCGGAGTTTGCTTCCAGCCAGACACCATCACGCAGTTTGGGTACATCATCGCACAATATCAAGCCCGACACCAATATGTGACTGAGAAACAGAAAGTGAAGGTTGTTAAGCTAGACTTCTCATAAACTCAAGCATCCTAGTGTTGTTCCTTGTTAGGCTGTCAAGTTGTACTTTTGTGGGTACATGTGCAAAATGTAATATTATTTGTAATTATGTTGTAAGTGAAATTCCAAGTGCCAATATTGAAATATGAAGAGTCATAATGTAATGTAATGTGTCATCTTGTAAAGAAGTTGAAGAGTCATGAGGGTAGTCCAAAGGTCACAAAGGGGAGTTGAATAGTCACCCCCTCATGTTATAAATAGAACCTCATAACTCATGTAACAGGCTTTTGGGAGCCAATATTTTGGCTAGGATTAGGCTTAGAAGTAGCTTGGGAGTATTGTGAAGAGGCTTGGCTTCTCCATAGCGTAGAGAAAGTATACTTCTTTGGAGGAGCAGGTGTTCTTGAATTTAATGTTACACTATTGGGGCTAGTGGTTCGTTAATGGTGTATGGATGAATGGAGCTTTCACTTATAATAATAAAATTAGAGCCAACGTTTTCATGCATGCATTGTGAATATAGTAGGATTATTCTTGTTATATTATGTTATTTAGCTTACGCTTATGCTTATGAACTATTTCGTTTGAATTTGTATGAATCGTGTTGAATGTGTGTTGTTTTATTAACTCATCACTTTAACTTGTGGACTATTCCACATCTTAACTTGTGATGTCATTATGCTTGTGTGTTCCTTTTAAGTTGTGTACTATTACAGGCTTCCAAGGAGCACGCTTACTTTTCCCTTCATGTGTTGGAACCTTCATGCATCGCACTTGGCTCTCTGTAGGGTCACACACATTCTCTCACCTAAAGATTTCATACTTCACCCTGTTCGTTTTTGTAGTCAAGGAACAAAATTACCACCCACTTCTGGGACTCCTACTCCAAACAGTGTGAGGTCTAGTTGGGACTTCGTATTGGGGAGATCTATTGAATGTTGATGGTTCCAACACCATCAACATTTATGGCACTAGAAGGAGGGCCAGATGACAAGTTGATCCGTTGAAGTATGTTTTGAATTCCTTCACTTATTTAATGACTTCATCCACAATCATATCACGGCATGTTTTTCTAGAAAAATAAGTCTGCAAGTACTGGCGAGTATTGTAGATTACTTGTCAACTCTAAAATTCAATGGTGAGGGTGAGACAACCTTGCTTGAGCATATTGCTCATATTCGTGAATTATGCATCGAGCACAACATCCAATGTGAGGATGTTGCTTATAGGTTGTTCATCCTCACGTTCGAATGGCACATAAGGAAATGGTGTCACACATTGACCAATGCCTCCATACATCTTTTGAACATCTTGTCACAAAATTGTGTCGTTCTTTTGACATGTATAATTGTAAACCTTTGTTCAATAAAATTTTAGAATTGTGAAAATGACCTCATGAATCATTCCATTATTTTCACAATCATCTTATGCATTTTCATTTTGAATTTCTAAAATATGAAGTTGATTTCTAGTTCTTGACAGGAAGATTAATTATCTTGTTCACATTTCTGGAAAATCTTCACGAGTTAAAATCTTTTGAACCACTTCCAACATACCTCGATATTAGAGATTCTAAATCTGCAATGAACAAGGTTGTTGTTCCAAGTGACCCTTCTTCCTCTTCTCATTAAACACCTCTAGTGCCGCAGGTTGAGGCGAGAGGAGTTGAAAATTCATCTGTTGAGCTACCACCATATTCTCCCACCCCACTTACTCTGAATTTTAGCATAGGTTTGGAATGTGAATCCGATGGTTGTGATGAAGTGTTATCTCCTCATCTTCCATTCTTTGGTCCCTCTGATCCTCGAGATTGTGAGTTTATGTGTTCAAATGTTTCAAAACTCTCTTGTGATGTTCATGAGGATCAAGTTCTGGATGGAGCTGGTATTGAAAAGAAAACCTTCGGTATCATTTTTGGTGAGTATGTGTGGGTCTGAACAAGAATCTGTGGTGGAGGATGACCTCCTTATGTCCGCACCTCTTCCGCATTATCCTAATATTTTCCATGATTATTTCATTTCTTTTGAATCTTATTAAAGTTGATTTTATATGGATGTTGCTACTTTTTATCATTCGCAGAACTCGTGGAATGCAAGTTTTTCATCTGAGCGCAGAGGAGACAAATCTTTTATGCCTAATCATCCTAATCTCTCTTCTTATCTTTCTCGGGACATAGAGGGTGAAATTTCTTTTTTTCATCATTCCCTCTTTATGATTCATCAAATCATGAGGATGCCTCTATTTGTAATCTTGAACTGTTTGATCGTGGCTATCATAATCTTTTCATTGATTCATTTGATCACGATTTTAATTTTTCCGCTGTTGATTTTTTTAAGCCATTGTTATTCAATGATCCATATTCTGATGAATTGGAGCTTCCCCAAGCTGTCGAGGTACTTCATCCCAAGCTGATGGTTTTATCAGATTCTCATAGTCTTGAGGTTAGTTATACTTCTGATTAGAAGCATGTTCAATCTTTCCAACCTCATCATCACTCTTTTGTACATATTGAAAATCAATCTATTTTACAATTTTCACATCCTCCATCTGTATCACATGATCTTATCGCTCAATCATTGGAGAATCTGTAAATGGAAAGCACAGTCAGAAAGAGAAAATTTTATTCTTTCTTTATGTTCGCTTGTTTTCCAAGTTTGAAAGTTTGTGCCTGCATGTATTCGACTCGTAGTGTGTTTGAACACCATGATACATCCACAAATTGTCTTTCATGCACTTTTCATTTTTAATTTTCTATGGGTTCATTCAAACTTCGAACGTTTTGGTTTGTATTGGATTATCTTTATTTTTTGTTAGTGTGCTTGTATATCTTTCTTGGCATGTGTTCCAGGCTCTCCTACGTAGGCCAACCAATGCACTGATGGATGCATTGCAAGTATCACTTCACGTAAGTTTGGACTATGCTCTATTTAGGTTAGGAGTAGGAGTAGTTTTTCTTTTCTTTGTTGTGTTCTTGCATTTTCTTTACTTTGTTTTGATTTTACTCCACTTCTTTCCTTCCGTTTGTTTTTTTTTTTTTTTTAGTTATAGGATTAGCTCCTGCATGAGACCATGTTTGGCTTCTCAGACAAGCTCGGTGAAATCCAAGAGGAAGTTGTATTGCTATCAATGCTTGGTTATCTATTTATTCCCTCTCTTTATGTGAATATTGCATTTATTTTATTCGATGATATTTTGATGGAAAATGCGTTCCTTTCGGAGAGAGTCATGGTGAAATCTCGAAACTTGCACTTTTAACTAGTACTGCCTACTCTAATTGGTCTTGTATTTTCTGTTAACCCTTTTCAACTAAGTCAAGTAGAGTAAGGAGGGGACAAAACCCTTAACAAGTATGTGAGAGGTATATATAAACATCATTCTTTGAAGGGATGACCTCTTTTTCTCTCAATAAGTCAGGATCCCTCTTACAACCCCATGAAATAAATAAGTGCATATGCATAGTTCTTTGAACAAATAAAAATGAAAAATGAAATAAAGGGTGAAAGAAGAGAAAGGCTTCTTACAAGGAGAGGTGAAGGAAGCAACTCCGCCAGGGTACTATCCAAGATCACTGACAGCAAAGAAATGCTTGTGTTCCTGAAGTGACTCCATTAGTGTACTGTCCATTGGTGTACTGTCCAGGCCTTCTGGTAGTGGAGCAACAACAGAGATGAAAACTAAAACTCTAACAATCTCTTTGTGACTTATGCATTTATATACTCATCAGCCCCAATCAAAACAACCCAGTCTGACTTGGCATGGTATGTGTGCTACCGATGAAGAGAATGGTAGTGACTACATCTTTAACCCAATGAGTGAAGAAGTTGTGATAATGAATGAAGTGAACAATAATTCCAGAAGAGCTAGACCTATTTTTCATGAGACAAGGTTCATACAAAGAGCTAGAGTTCTGCCAGTGTGTCACCAGTATTGTAGCAGATACAACCACTATCCAAAATTTTTCCTATGCTTCAATTTTAGAGCCTTCCTTCTTATCCATAGGAGCTCATCTTGCATTGATCTAGGTATTCATGCTTCAAATGATGCTTATATTTTCATTTTTTCTTGTGTTTTCTCACTTATATGATCTTTCTAAGTCACAAGCTGATCTTCCAACTTGGTCTCACAACAGTTATGGGCTTGCCTCTAGAAACTGTGCAGTCCTTGAGGGCAAGTAACCTTGATGATAGGAATTGCTCAGTTGTAACTAACAGTCATCGTTCAGCTTATAAATTGCACAGTCATGGAAGGCATCCCAACATTGAGCCTGGAAACTACACAACGCTCACTAAGCTTAGAAACTGTGCAGTGCACTGAGCCGAAAAGTTACCCAGTTCCCTGGAACCGTGCAGTCTTTCGCAACGGTGTGCATGGAAAGTTTCCCGAGGAAAAAAGTAACAAGGAAAAATAAAAAAAGCATCCCTAAAAAATAGGGATATATTTTTAGTATCTTGATGGAGGCACTTGCACTATTTTTAGAAAAAAATTCCAAGTGTCACTTTTTCCTTAATTTTATGCATGTGTGTCATAAACCCTAATTCACCCAATTATATTTAATTGATGCTTCTAAGGATCATTAGCACACTCAATCTTGGAGATCTAAAATTCACGAGGAGATCAAGGAACCTTTGGTGCGATCGTTATTTCTTTTCCAGGTGAGTTTCTCTTTTGTCATCTTTTACTGGTTTTTCTATCGCTTTTTGTCATTTAGTTTGTGTGAGTGTTTTTTCACTTATTTCTCTTCATGGTTGGTGGTGTTTTAACTTTTTTAACTTGTAGAAGTGTTATTTTAAGTTTTAGATTTCCTTTCCCAAGTGTCTAATTTTCTTGTTTTTGCACTAATGGTCATTGTTGTGGTGACTCCCCTCACACACTTTATTTTCCTTCCATTTAATTAATTGCTACACTTGATTCACATGGATTTACTCTTACTTAGTCAGATATTCACTCAAGCTCACACTATCTCTTAGATCTTCTCGTTTTCCACGCTTCCCTTGGCAGGTTTTCACTTTGCCCAACTGGTCACTGCGTAATCCTAAGGCTCAAGCCACATGCTTGGCCTCTAGAATTGCACAGTGCGTAGTCCAAGCTGGCTCCAACTGCACATTGTGCAGTTCCAGCCGCCAAACTATCATCTTGGCCACTAATACTTCACAATGCATAATCTCTCGTGAACCTCTTCCTAGGTTGAACTGCGCGTTGGGAATTTCAAGACACAAGATTTGACATTAGTTGTTGGGACTGCATAGTGTGTAGTTCCTATAGCTATCCAGTCCCTCTTACTAATGAAAATTGCACAATCCTCCCCATCAAATGCCTGATTTGTTGCTTGAACTTTCCTTGTAAGTAGATTTTCTTAAGACTGATAATTTCTTGCCATGAGCATCTTTTTGGTCCCACAAGTAAAACAGTTATTGAGAACCTCTCCAGTAGTCACTATTACCATGGCACTTAAGAGAGTTGCTTCAAAAGAAACCACTGAAAGCAGTATAGGGGAACTAGTTGAGCAAACGCCAGTATATTTTCCATTGTATGGAGATACTCAATTGTTTATAGAAAAGGGATCATTACTAACGTGGTAGAAGGTTAAATATGCTTTTGCAAAGGACTTCGAGGTAGACATAGAGGACTGGCAGGTGTATCTCATCATCCGGTAGTTAGTATAATACAGGTTTTCATGCATGTATCCAGCCTTCCCTTGTGCATATGTCATCAGCTAGATTATCTCACACATTGATGACAAGACGATGACATTGAGCAGTTCCAGAGAACAAAAGCTTGCCACCTTCCAGGAAGAAGACTATCAGCGCATGTATCACTTGCCCGAGCCAGTAGAGGGCATGGAATCACTTTTCTATGCCACCCACAACTATGTAAATAGAAGAGACATTTTCAAAGGCAGGGTGAAGGAACCATCAAAGTTTCAACTTAAACCAACCCATGTCTACAAGACAAAGTTCCTCAGGAAGGCCTACCAGCTCTTGGTTATCTTCGCTTGCAGGATCCATAGTCAAGAGAGCACGGAAACCTTTCATGAAGGTAGGGCAGTCTTATTAGACCATGTGGTGAATGAGGGGAAGTCGTTCAACTGTTCAAATATGTTGCCTCAACAGTTGAAGGCCCATGTAGCAGAGGCTCGGAATCCTCCCGAGGGTGAGTGAGAAAAGTTCTATATGTATGGATACTTACTGAAGGAAATTTGTGCACAAAAACGGTTCCGTAGCATGAACTAGACACCACAAGAGCTTGTCATGCACATCTATTGCAAGTTGCTTTCAAAATGCATCAAGGAGTAATGGCACAAATAACTGGCCACTTCATCATGTCATTATACAAACTCATCTTTGAAGAAGATCCACCTTGCATGTCACGAGAAGCAATGGAGGCAATAACATACATTGCATATTGGTATGCCTCACTTGGTGGCACCTTCATTAGAGTGTTTGGCAGAGAGAATCCTCTGCATGCATTACCAAGGTATGCCATTGACCAAATTGTCGTGCAAGAAGTGTCGTATCATCTCGCCACAGAGTTGTCAACAACATTGCACAAGAACAAGAAAGCACCATAGCCCACTCTTCCTTTACAGATTGGATTATACGAGATAAAGAATTTGAAAGTTGCAGATGCCAAGGGAAAGGAGATAGTGAGGTTTGAATTCAACATCCGGGACTTTAATCCATATGATCATCGTGGTATTTGTAAAGACCATTGTGTGAGAGTTTACTTTTCGTGGATCGGTGAGGCATTCCATTAGCCAGAGGAGGACCCATGGAGGTGCTAATGTCATTGCCGATCTGATAGGATCCAAATGGAGGATCCAAATGCCATTGTCGAAGCCAACTTGGCCTATATAGGAGCAACAAGATCAAACATTTAGTATTTGATGTCCAATAATGAGAAATTGGCACATAACTTGTAGGCTACCAGGCAAGAGGCAGAAAAAATCTACGAAGCTGCGTAAAATGTAGTTTCCGCATAGGTTTACTTGGAGGAGATGAGAGTAGCGATACTTGATGAAGTATCAATGCTTGGAGAAACCATGCAGAAGCTCTATGAGGGGTTTGTCATTGTACATTCAACAGTTTTCCATTTGCATGGCTTACAACAGCAGAGAAAAGAGCTTGTTAAAATACTCAAGAACATACAAGCTGCCATTTCCTATGTGAAAGAGTGGACAATGTGATACAAAGGGGCATCACTTGACTTAGTAAAGAAAATAAAGCCACGGGTAGAGCTGGAGAAAGCGAAAGTTCGAATATTGATTCAAAACAACAACCAACTTGCCTCATCCATTGGTAGCATTTATGCTCTATACGTATGGTTGTTCATTAGTTTGTATGTCTTGGTGAGAACACACCAGATCCCATCAGTCGGTTCACTAACCAAATCCAAACCCGAGAACCAACCTCAGTAAGAGATCGAAGAGTACTTGGAGTGGCTGAGACAAAATTCCACCAAGGAAGACTTGGATCTTAATAGAGAGAACATGCAGAATTACAATGGTGGTCCTATCCAAGTAAGAATGATGTTGCTCATTTTTCAGAACGAACTTCAAACGAGTTCCAAGACATTGTACCTATATTCAATGGAGGCCACAGTCTTATTCCATCCACACACCATCACGAAATCTGGGGGCATCATCACATAGTATCAAGCTTGGCACCAATATGTGACCGAGAAAAAGCAAGTGGAGGTTGTTGAGCTAGAATTCTCCCAAACTCAAGCATCATAGTGTTGTGTCTTGTTAAGTTGTCAAGTTGTCTCTACCCTATTTTTTTTATATGGGTACAAGTGTAAAATGTAATATTATTTCTAACTATGTTGTAAGTGAAATTCCAAGTGCCAATATTGGAATATGAAGAGTCATCATGTAATGTAATGTGTCATTTTGTAAAGAAGTTGAAGATTCATGTGGGTAGTCTAAAGGTCACAAAGGGGAGTTGAAGAGTCACCCCCTCATGTTATAAATAGAAGCTCATAACTCATGTAAAAAGCTTTTGGGATCCAAGCTTTTGGCTAGGCTTAGGCTTAGAAGAACCTTGGGATTATTGTGAAGAGCCTTGGCTTCTCTGTAGCATAGAGAGAGAATACTTCTTTAGAGGGGAATGTGTTCTTGAATTTAATGTTCCACTATCGAGGCTAGTGGTTCGTCGATGGTGTATGTATGAATGGAACTTTCACTTATAATAATAAAATTAAATCCAACAAGCTTTCATGCATATGTTGTGAATATAGTAGGACTATTCTTGTTGTATTTGCAATGTATGTTATTTAACTTACGCTTATGCTTATGAACTATTTCATTTGCACTTGTATGAATCTTGTTGAATGCGTGTTGTTGTATTAACTCATCACATTAACTTGTGGACTATTCTGCATCTTAGCTTGTGATGTCATTACGCTTGTGTGTTCCTTTTAAGCTGCGTACTATTACAGGCTTCCAAGGGGCACAGTTCCTTTCCCCTTCATGTGTTGGAGCCTTCATGCATCACACTTAGCTCTTCGTAGGGTCACACACTTGCTCTCACCTAAATTTATCAAACTTCACTCTTCCCATTTTTGCAGTCATGGAAAAATATTACCACCCACTATTGGGACTCGTACTCCAAACAGTGTGAGGTCTAGTTGGGACTTCATATCGGGGATATCCCTTGAATGTTGGCGGGTCCAACACCATCAACAACTTTTATCACATCTTAAAAGCTAGTCTACATCAAAAATAATGTTTATGTAATGATAAACAATCACCATTTCTAACTTTTCCATCTTATCCCCTCGCATTTTCCATTTATTGCGTAGATGGTTCAAAAATTTGGATATACTTTGTATTGTTTTCCATATATTTGTTAGCCTCAAATTATCATAACGCTCATAACAAACCGAATAGTCCATTCATATTTTCCCATTCCCTCCATCCTCACAATCAATATAGAGCATTTTCATATCTCTTAGTCGTAGGCCTTCTCAATGCTTCCATTGTTACCTTATCAATGCTAGGGGATGGTTGAGAGAATTCCACCATTCAAACCCCTCAAACTAGAGGATGACTTTAATTACTTTTGCATGCTTCAAGTCACTAAGAGGTATCATATCTCTAAGCAATTGGCCCTCTCAATGCTTCCACCCTTACCTTATTAATGCCATGGGATGGTCGAGAGAATTCCACCATATGAATCCCTCCAACCAAGGGATGAATTTAATTACTTTTGCATGCTTCAAATCACTAATATTTGTCACCTGTAACCTGACCTTAAGGTTATAGGTTTTACCTTCAGATTTTTTAATTTTTAATACACATCATTAGAGGATAGGAGGAAGCTGTATTTTTGTCTTACTAATTATGGTTCCAATGGTAAATTCATTAACCATGTTAGCTATTCGAACATTCACTTGAGTATTTTTTTGAAGGGCATGGCACATTGTAGTAGAATGAATCATTTTTAATAAATATTTTATTCTCTTAAGAATGCCTTTCAGTTTGTCATCCATGTGCTAGTGGCAACCACTGATTGTTGTAAAGGTTCGTTCAATCTCTTATAATGATCAAATTGTTGATGTTGTTGACATAGACCTGAATTAACCCTTGAAAAAGAGCATATGCTTCTACCTAATTATTTGTGTTTTTTCCCAAGCCCTAGGCATAAGATATTTCAATTTTTCCATTGAAGTAAAAATAACCTCCTGCTCATGCGAGTCCCCATGCCACTCTTGATTAATAATTTATTTTCACACTAAATTAATTGAAGTAATTTATTATTATTATTTATGATTTTTCTTGAGTCCTAAACATAAATACTTCAATTTTCTATTGGGGCAAACAAGAAACCCTACTCATAACACTCATAATTAATAATATATCTTCAGACTAAACAAATTAAGTAATTCTTTATAAATACAACAATTTGTTAAAAAAGTTTTCTATAATCTCAATAAGGGAAAATGACAATTTCTATTCATATGAATGGCAATATAATTATATATATATATATATAATTATTATTCACAATCTTATGTAAAAGTACATAGAAGACATCAATTATATAATGATGGAGGAGACCCGGTGTTGGTTAAGGATAACTACGACAACTGGGTAGATGAACGTCCCTATGTGAGCTTACAACTCAATATACTTAGCTTATAGGGAAATGAGGCATTTTAAAAGTCAACTCTAACACCCGCCCTTAAGAAAAACATAGGGAGTAACTAAAGAACAACGAAAACAAAGAATGGGTCCCGACAATGAGGCCTGATTAGGCACCCATGTACAAACTCTCATAAGAAGATAAAGAGAGAAAAATCAGTAGGGAAAAGCTCCCTCCCAAAAGAGAGAAAGATGTCAGTGCTAAAATTATCATGGAACTAAAATTTTACATCCCATAATAATCCACTAAATTGCAAGAACATAGGCATGCTTCAATCAAGAAGTACGAAATGTTGAAGTACCAAAAT
>APFE031315883.1:0-19726 GCA_000404065.3 Pinus taeda | reverse complement strand
AAATCATTAGAGCAAGCTTCCAGTGGGCCATGGGTTATGATCTTCATTACATCACATGAATTGCAGAGGCATATATGGGTGAGCTCCCCTCTCACTCTCACATACACAATAACAATCCAAAGAATCTATGATCCATCCTTATGCGTTGTTTCTACAAATATTCATTTGAATCCCAAAATGCATAATTTTCGTTCTTTCCAGGTGATTGAAAGGATTCATTATGTCAAATTACACAATCATGATCCTTAATGTCACCAACTAAAACACGCTAGTGAAGCTTGTAGTAATTCTCAAAAAAAAAATTCATGCATTTTCAAAAACACTTTGCATGAAAACGTTTCTTCAAACACTTTTTATTCAAAGAAGAGAACATTGATGGTAGATACATTTACTCAAACATTTGCATGGTTCCAAATATGAAACCCTTATTAAAAGTATGAACAAAGATAGCTTAGCCAAGTTCTTTATTAATTTGGAGAGTAAAAATACATGGAAATCACTCCATTTGAAAATTATGAGTAAATAAGAAAGTTGGCATGTTTTGGCTATAACAAACTAAACTTCTATATATATAAATTCACGTCTTTTAATGAGATTTTCCCCTCCATAAATAAAAGTTATTGTTTCAAAAAATAAAAATACCTAGAATATTAAATCTGATATTAAAATAGTTTTGTGTTGCTTGATAAATTTAGGGTTAAAAATAAAATTTAATTCATACTACATAAATTTAATATTTTAAAATTATATTTTTTAGTTTATAATTAAATTTTAAATAAGATAAGGTTAAAAATTACCTAAATATAATCAGTAAAATAAAAATACTTTTTGAAATATTAAAAAAAAATATTATTCAATTGAGAAGTAAATGCCACTCTATATGGAGTGTATGATAAATTATCAGATTATAGAGGAATACTACCCAAAATGAATAAGGTATAAATAAAATACCAATTTGTTTGGAGAGTATAATCACTTATTCGATCGACATGTAATCTGAATAAGTACTATCATGGACATCTAAATGACATGATTATAAATATCTTGGAAAACTATAGGAGGACACTATTTTCCCAAAGAATGGACGAAGACATGGAATATGACAAAAAATTTAATGGTAAATGTTGTAATATGTTAATATATTATATGTATGATCCCATATCACTACATGGATGATGTGAACTGGAACATTTTCATGAGTTATTTATAGTAACAAGAAGTGTTGCCATAAGTTAAGAACTAGCATTTTTTTTTTATTTTTTTATTTTTAACTGAAACGGTTATTTTTATTCATAGTAAGATCGGGCATTGCCTAAACGGCCATTACAATTCCATTGCTGATTACAACACTCTTTCACTTAGGGAATTTATGCCTTAGTTGGGCTTCCTGCATTAATGCTGATCATTCATTCCTGAAGAGTGCATCCTATATTTGCCAACCTATCTGCATCCTTGTTTAGTCCTCTAAGAATATGGTATATTTGAACCGAGCAGAGATCTTTCAATATTCTGTTCACTCTTGATAGTTGCTTGTTTAGAGTCGGATCCTTGAGCTTTTCCTTTTTTGCCAATGTTTTTATCAGCAGTTCTGAATCTCCTATTACTAAGATTTCCTTTGGATTTTCTTTACTTGCAATTTGGCAAGCTTTCCAGAGGCTAAGTATTTCTGCTTGGTTGTTTGTTTTCACTCCCAGGCCCCAGCTAAATTCTTCTTTTTTCCCATTCCAGTAATAAATCAGTCCACTTGCTCGAGCTCTCCCTCGATTTCCTTTTGAGGCTCCGTCAAAGAGAATGGTGCATATTTCTTGGGATTTCATCCATTTCTAAAAATTATCTTCGGTTTCTCGAATCTGCCACCTTTCTTTGTGGATTGGTCGCGGTGTTGCTTGCTGTCTGCCTTTTCCTGTGTAGTCTTCCAACCACACGCTTTCTTCTTTTCTTTGCGAGTTATCTTCCTTTGTTGTATGATGATTTAGAGTTTCTAGGAGGAGCTTCTTTGCCTGTTTCGCCACTTTCATTGCTGGTTGCTCAGTGTTGTTGAAGATTGCCTCATTCCAGGCTAACCAGATTTTCCAACAAACATATTTAGGCACAGTTGTCCATACCTTGTTCCAAATTGATTTGTTGGCAATTTGATGAGGGTAGTTTTCTTTCCAAGATGTGAACATGGAGGTTATTGTGCTTTGGAGAGGGGCACTCATGTTTAGTCCGGACAAGAAAGTAGACCATACCTCCTTCGCAAACTCACAAGTTCTAAACAGATGACTTGCTGTTTCTAGCTCTATTTTACATAAAATGCATCTGTGTGGTCCTGCTATACCCCTTTTGCTCAAGTTTTCACCTGTGAGAATTTTGTTATGGAATAAGGTCCAAAAGAAAAAGTTGAATTTTGGGATGTCCCAAATCTGCTTCCAGACTGATCCCTCATGTGGTGTGTCTTCCTGGCTTTGTAGTTGATAGTATCCCTGCTTTGCTGTATATATTCCTTTCTTAGCCTATCCCAGGTATCCTCCTCATCAATAGGAATTGGTGTAAAATCTACAATTTCATCATTGAGTACAACAAACTGGTTTTTTAGTTGTTCTGGAATTCTGGGCCATTTCCATCGCAGCCAGTTGCCTTTGTTGTCCCATTCGGTTATATCCTCTATTTTTTTAATTCCTCTCGCTCGAAGCCAAGCTCTGATCTCGACGATCTCTGCTTTTTGTTTTAGTGGCTGATGTCCCATTACGCGATCTTTCCATAGGTTCGTATTCTTCTCGTTGTCTGGAATTCTGTATAATTCGCTTCTAAAGAATTCGATGCCTTTTACACACAACTTCCAGGCCTGCGTGCCTTTGGGGTGCTTTTCCGTTTTGCAGCTCATTATGGATCGGTTTTTAAAATACTTCTCTTTAAGGATCTTGCTTACCAGGTGGTTGGGCGGCTCACAAAATTTCCACAGCAGTTTGCATCCCAAGGCCACGTTTGCTAGCCCAGGATCACCCACCTGAAGGCCTCCTTCCACCATCGGCCTTTTAACTATTTCCCATCTGATTAAATGAAACCTATTGTTGTTCCCTCACCCCTCGTTCCACAAAAAGTTGTGAATACATTTAGAAATTTCGTCTGAGATGTGTTTGGGCACCATCATCAGGGCCACTTAGAATGTTTCCAACGTTGAGAGAACGGATTTGATCAACATAAGTTTGCCTCCTGAAGATAACCAGAAGACTCCCCACGCTTTTATCCTTTTCTTGCATTTAACTATTACTTCATCCCACAGGTGGTTCATGTTTGAGCCCAAAGTTATGGGTAGTCCCATATATTTAATTCTTTCCCATTCTGTATACCAGATGTATCCCAGATCTTCTACTATTTTCCTTATTGTTTGTTGCTCTGTGTTCCAGCCATACACTGCACTCTTCTTTTCACTTACTAGAGCGCTAGTTATGTTGCAGAATTTCTGAAGGATGGATTTGAAAGCTGATGCTATTCTTGGAGAGGCCCCCCTGTCTCAGGCCCCTTGTGGCTAGAAAAAAGTTTGCAGGTCTTCCGTTTATCATTGGTGCTATCCATATCTTTTCCAAGCAGGCTTTAATTATATCAATAAAATTCTAGTTGAAGCCAAAAGCTGATAGAACCCTATATAAAAAGAATCTATTTACCCTTTCAAAAGCATTACACATATCCAGTTTGATTAACATACCTTGTTCTCTGCACAGTTGACTTGAATGCAGTACTTCCTGCACTTGAATGACGTTGTCCAGGGTATGTCGACCTTTCACAAAGCCTCCTTGAGCTGGGGTAATTAATTTTTGAAGAAGTGGCTTGATTCTATTTTCCATCAACTTGGCCAAGATCTTATATGATGAATTGCATAATGATATAGGTCTATATCTGTCAAAGGTGCCTGGATTATTTTCCTTTGGGATTAAAGCGAGAAAAGTTGAGTTTATGCCGCCTCCGACTATTGCCTTCCTCATGAAGCCCTGGACCATTCTCATCAGATCAGTTTTGATTATCTCCCAGAATATTCTAGAAAAGTGAATTGAGAATCCGTCGGGGCCAGGGGATTTATCTGGCTCCATGGACCAGGCTATGTTTATTATTTCTTCTTATGAATCTGGCCTTATTAGAGATTCGTTGTCTTCTAAGATTACTAGCTGGGGTATATTGATAAGGAATTCTTCCATGTCCTCTTCGCTTCCATCTTTTCCGGCGCTGAGAAGATTCTGAAAATGGTTTACTGCTGCCTCCTTTATCTGTTTGAAGCCTCTGCATGCCTGACCATTGGTGGTAGTAATTTCTGCGATGTGATTTCTCGATATCCTCGGCCTGTACTGTCTATGGAAATATGTTGTATTCCTGTCTCCTAATTTGAGCCACAGGCTACGAGATTTTAATCGCCAAAATTCCTCCTCATTTCTAAAGGAACCGTATGGTTTCCTCTGGTTGGTGGGGGTGTTGACTTCTTTCTTTATCCATTCTTGGAGTGACTTTTTGGTATTCTTAATTTTTTTCTTCGATACATAGCTTGGGGAGCCTGAGATTTCTATTTCCCAAGTTGTTTGTACCGTATCAAGAAACCCCTCTCTTTTGGCCCACAGAGGGCTGAATCTAAAGGAGAGGGGGTCGAGGTCTTCTTCCTCCTTTATGTGCAGAAGAATTGGTTTGTGGTCCGATGTTAATTTTGGCAGGATCATGGAGAAGACCATTCTATTACCCATCATAATAGCACTGCTAGCGAGGAATCTATCTAAGCTTGCTGAAATGTGTTGTTCCCCTGTTCTGTTGTCTGTCCAAGTATATGTTCCTTTCACCAGTTTGAAGTCTACCAAATCCCAGGATTGGATTAGATTTTCCACAGTGAGGAGGAAGGGATCTCTTGTGTAGGACCCTCCTCGCTTTTCTTTTGGGTCTAAGATTATATTCAGATCTCCTCCTATGACTATATTTGTGGGACTGCATTGCTCTATGTATTCTATTAGAGTTTTCCAGCATTCATTTTTCTCCCCATAATGCACCGGGACATACATATTGAACAAATCTAATTTGACTTTGCCTGCTGTATGCCAAAGTTCTGTATATATCCAGTGTTGAGTCTCATGTGTTTTGCCAAGGGTGAATAGGTTCTTTGACCAGAATGTACCTATCCCTCATGCTGATCCTCTTGCACTGATTACCTTCCCTAAGTCAAATTTCCATTTAAAGGTGCTAGAATTTAGAAGGGTCTCCCCTTCCATTTTGGTCTCTTGGAGCATGAGTACGTCTATGGGTTCCATTTTCATTAGATCCTTGATGGCCTTTGCCTTGTTGGGATTACCCAGACCCTTGCAGTTCCAAGATACCAAGTTCAGGTTCATCATTTACAACTTGTTGGTGTGGGGCCTCCTCCCTTGTAAGCCCTTGGCCTGATGTTTCTCCGAGAGTCATTTCTAAGGTAGCTTGACTTCCTAGGGTTTTTTGCTTTTCTGATTCTTCTTCCCTTACCTCTTTGTTTGATCTCCTTCCCGCTCGCTTGGATGGTCTTTCTTCATCATCCGATGAGCCGGCGTATTCTGTCTTTTTCTTTTTCTTCTTGATTATGTCTGCATATGAAGGGTAGGTGCTATTGCTTGGATTCGGGTTAGATGTGTTACCTGGATCTTGCATTTCACTATCTTTGTGCTGAGATGGATCTTCATGCTCCTTCTCCATGGTTTCTGTGCGTGGTGTGAGAGATTCGAATGGGTTCTTGTCCTCCACTGCGCTGGTGCCTTCCTTGCTCCCAACGTTTTGTTGGCTTTCCGTTTCTTGTCCTGTTTTCCTCCCTATCTCCTTTCCTTTGTTTTTGTTGCTCCGCATATTGTTTGCTGCTTTTTTAACTTGTTTCCATTGCTCTCCTTTTTCTTTCTCAGTAGATTCCTCGTTTTTCTTCTTACATTATCTTGCGAAGTGTCCGTATTCGTGGCAATATCGACATTTGAATGGAAGTTGCTCGTAATCTAGTTCTTGAATGTGCGTCCATTCTGCCACCGATAGCTTGACGGCTTCGGGAAGCCTGATTTCTAGATCAACCTCCACGCAGATTCTCGCACAAGAGTATTGATCCTTCTTTGGGGCCTGATCTATGTATTTTCCAAGAGCATTTCCTATGGATTGTAGCGATTTCTAGCTCCAACAACGAAGAGGAAGATGTGATAGGTGCACCCAGACTAGCACCGCCTTAGGTACATCTTGGGATGGGTCGAAGTAGGGAGACCATTTATTCAGGTACAGCCCTTCAGGGCCCATGAAATATGGCCCGTTTCTGAAGATCAGGCTCCTATCCTCTGCATTTTCGAACACGAACGCGAAAAAACCCTTTCCCATGAAGTGACTTTTTATTCCTTCTTTGACCAGGGGAATCCAGTTGCGCTTTACCCATTCTTATACTCCTTTCGAGGAGGGCCATAGCCCTGTGAACTGTCCGATTAGCCCTCGTTCGGCAAGGTTCAGAGCTGATATGCATGTGTCCTCCACTGGCAAGGACACCGTTGGAATGTTTCCCAGCTTTTTGACAAACTTAAGCTGTGGTCCAAAAGGTTGGCGTTTTCCTATGGCCGCCACCAAGGCGTTGAATGCCTGCAGTTCTGATGGGGTCAGGCACCATCTCCTCGTTCCATAACTGAGTTCCTTGAGGGAGAAACCGACCCTTGTTAGATCAGGGACATGGCCCCCATACGAGAGCGGTTCCAACTTCAGCCGATCCGTGAATCACTGTCCACTCGGCAGCTCTGGATCGATCTCTGTTGCGCGCCTGAGTTGCAGAGCTCCCGTTCCACTTGCAAGTAAGAACTAGGATCTTAACATTAGAAGAAAATACTAAAATTATAACTTTATTAAAAATTATATTGTTATTATTTATAAAGAAACAGAATGGCATGCATATTTCAACAACGACAAGAAATCTTAGTGGAAAATTTCAGGGTGAAATATGTCAATATTACTATGAATGTTCCAACATATTCCATCAGGTTTAAATATATGCCATCAACTAAATAATTAAATTATAACTATGGAAGATCTATTTTTCCAATTAGCATAATTATAAGCATATCTATTTTCGAATTTATTTTCAATTTAAGGTAAAAGAAAATATTAACATTAAATTAACAAACTAGGGAAGCCATATAAATTAAGAAGGCATAGAAATTAACTAAACTATAACTTTATTACACTTTATATTGTGATTATCTATAGTATTTTTTTTTGCATGTATATTTCAACCAAAAGTAATCTTAGTGGAAAATTTTAGCAGTGAAATTTAACCCTTGGAAAAAATTTAAGGGTTTCAAATTTTGAATGGAAATGTTTTTTGGATCATAGTTCATTATTAGTAGTAGCCCCAAAATTATTTTATAAGAAAATTTGGCATAGAGGTTAGCATAGCCTTATTTCAAGGGAGATCTAAAAAAATTAGAAGATACTAATTTTCCTTTACCCCAATTTTCAAGGAGAATGATTTATGGTAGCCATTTCTCCCTTCTAATTTTGTTTAAAATGAGATCTTTATTTCACCGTCCCTTATATCATGGTATTGAGATTAATTTGCAAAGAACAACCCACATTTAAGTATTCAATTGTCTCCTTTCCCTTTTCTATGTTTTCATATGATTAATGATTGTCATATGTGATAAAAGAGGCTTGTGTATTTTCTTTACATTCCAATACCTCCAGCATGTTCTCCTTACCCTCCTGAATTTTTTTGTTTAATTTTTGGGAACTGTAATATTTTTTTTTTTTGAAAATACTGAAAATTTGGTCTTATGAATTAAAAATTACAATTGTGTTATTACAATTTTTGTATCTAATGATTGGAGAAAAATACACTTTAATTAAAAATATAGTTTAATTTTTAATTTGTGACAACTGTGTTGGTCAGGTTGTCTTTAAGTTCATTGAATAACCCAACAATTTATTTATATTTTTCTTGAAGTCTAAACTTTTCTACAACACCTTTCTCTTGTAAATTACTCTTTGGAAAACATTTATAGCATTCATTAATGCATATATAATGACAAAATGCTCAGTTAAACTTTATTTTTAGAGTTTGTAATTTTGTAAGTGAATTTCCTTAATTTATCAAAAAAAAGTTGTTATTTAAATTGATTTCCTTGGAGATCATAAAACTAGGTTTTATGGCAATGGTTTCTCACATGTGTTTTGATCATGGAACTATTTTTCAATCTCCCATACAATTTGAATTTCTCCAATGTATTTCCTTCTTATTTTGTAGAAAAAATTCACCCACAACATCCTCCATAGGAATTAATGATTTTAAGGTTATTTATGTACAAAAAGTAACTTCAATAAAATTTATAAATATACCTTTTTCATTAATTACATCATTTCTAAAGTATTATACCATTGATGAATCAATTTTCATTCTCCTGCACCCAATTGAAGAGGAGAAGAAGAGTAGATTTTGTTCTTTTATATATATATAATCATGGTCTACAACTAGAAAACTATGTTTTTCATATCAAAAATTTATTTGTTTATGAAAAAATATATTTTTTATTATTATTTTATGTTTATAAAGAAATATTTCAATTGAATTGTCAGACACTTGTATTCCCATAAATTGTTTTTCAACTATTACATAAATAGTAAACTAAGATAGTGGTAATTTTTAATTTGTTTTTAATTTTTTTTGTTATTGTTTTTCATTGAGACTGTTTTTTGATATACAGATTTACCTGGACGCTGCAAAATTGAAAGCGTCCAGGTAAGTACACATGCACACGCAACTGAGCAAATATTCGTTTATTTGAGTGCCACACCGCAGCCGTCGATGACAAAATTTTGCAGGCAATCTGGGCTCAACTATTGAGTGGAATTGGCAGGAACCCTAACTTGTGCTCAACGAAAAAATATATGAACAGTTAACCTTGAATGCTTAAACTATATTTCAGAAATAAGCCATTTGCTTCTGTAAACAGTAGTATCAATATCTTAACCTAATGTTGATTTCCAGGTCTGCGCCGATAAATACGACTAAATCGAGATCTCAATTTCCTCGAGCTAATCGACATCTCAGTTTCCTCAACCGCTCAACTTCCGTCGTTGATAAAAACAGGGAAGGAGGTACTGTCACGCAATTAACAGTGAGGTTTGGGAATGTCGGCATCACAGCGTGTATGAATTGGAAGATGGAGATTGTACTGCAAGTACCTATCAGCTTTTCCCAAACAATGAAAGGCTGTGACGTGAAAGGCAGACAAAGAGATGATAGGTAGAAGAGGAAGTGTGCTAATTTTGGAAGTGTTTTTTCGGGTATTTTAGAAGAGCAAATACAGATGATAGATAGAAGAGAACTTTCGACTATAGAAGAGAACATCATCTATTTCAAACCCGCGTAAAGATTCCAGACCATTCCTAATATCTGAAAAAGGCAATGTAGATTTTCATATAAAAAGTTGGGTTCTCTTTTTCAACAAATGATTTTCAAGAAATTATTTATGCAACCACGTCATCTATGCGCGTGCGTTCAAATTTGGAATGTTGAAACTTCAATTTCAATTTTCGGTTGGGTTTTATTTTCATTAAATGATTATCTACGCAACCACGTCATCTATCCGCGTGCGTTCAAATTTGGAATGTTCAGACTTCAATTTGAATTTTCGGTATATAGTATTTTATGTAATCTTGGCACACGGTTTTTGTCGTACACTGCTTTTGGCGGTCAGCAATTCAATTAATATTATAAGCAGTAATCGTAGAGATACAGCTCGTTATATGTTTGTATTTTCCTATTAATCCATTCAATATAATTGATAGGTTTTTGGTGGTCAACAATTTAATTTATATAATTGATCATCTTTTCCCATCAGCAATTCAATTAATATTATAGGGTTAATTGGAGAAGCAATGGTGGTAGAGAAACAAAGCTCATAATATGTTTTTATTTTTTTCTTAACTCATTTTTCATTTTTCATGTAGTTTCAATATCCATATAATTGAATCTCTTTTTAGTTTTTTTTTTAATTGGAAATGTTAAATTTTAATTATTGAGAGTTATCTTTTAGTCAACAAATACTTTATGTAATTTAGACTAATGTAAGCTTTTTATGGTTTTGTGCTTCCTATTATCAACTATTAATATTTCTTTAAAGTTATTATAAGTGATGAAAGAGAGCTACTTCTTCAAGGTTTTTAATTTGGAAATTACAAGTTTTTAATATCAAATTATATGTTTACTATTTCAAATGTGATTGGTAACTCAAAGTTAAGATGAAGTGAAAATTAATTATATCAATAAACATGTTTATTTTAAAATAGAATAAAGATTCCAAAACTTTAATTTAATTATTAATCATTATTAGATTTCTGTTAGGACCATTAAATTTTTCATGGTTGTTTTAGTGGTATACGCAAATCAAGGACTGAGATTTATGTGCAAGGTAGTTATGTTTTTTTTGTCATTTGAGTGAAACTCATTAATTAAATAAATATGATATGAACAAGTTTCATATTAAATGAGTTATGTATTGTTGCATACCCTATTTATAAATTAAGAAACTCCTTCATTGATAAACATCTTCTTCCATGCTTTCTGAAATAAGTATATATTTAACTTATAGTAATAATAATAATAAAAAAATAGTTAATTTCATTATTTTTTAAATTTTACCGACATGAGATGTATTAGCAGTCACTAGCCATTAATTTTATATAATTGTTCTAATATGTAAATTTATATTAAAAATGTGTTGGTTTTCTTAATATTGATAATTTAAATACATTTCAAATATTTTATAGCTACATAAATACAAAGGTTTTAAATATTTCAAATTACATTTTATAGTGAATTACTCCAGTGTTTACCACTTTTTGTTAATGATATGGAGAGTGAGATAATCTATCTTATTTTGGTTATTGGATTTGTGTGTTTAAATATTTTTAGTATAGAGCCTTCTCAAATACCATGCACAATTTACTTTGTATGGTTATTTATAATAGAGTCTTCTCAAAATAACATGCACACTTTACTTTGTATGGTTTAAAGTCTAGAAAGAATTTTGATTGTCTTTTGGTTCTTGCTTCACCTTTATTTTTGTTGCTGTTGTTGTCATTTTAGATATATTTTGTTAATTTTTTTTTTGTTTTTATACATATTCAACAACTAAAAGTTTATCCTAGAAGGTGAGAAAGAAAATTCATAGTTTAGAGAATCTATTCCTTTGAGAAAACTATTCTCCAATCTTGCATCCTTGTATTTTCCAAACAACCTTAATTTACTCCTTGCATCCTTGCATCCTTGCATCCTTGGGTTGATGTTGTATTTCAAATGAGTACCATATAACAAGAAACAACTCAACAAGACTACACCCCCCATAATAAGAACTTTCTTTTACAAGTTTTTTTTGTTTTGAACTAGTGCAATGATATATATTAAATGACTTGTATACACATTAATCCATGATAAGCATGAGAACACGTACCCCATTATATATCTCACATTACCAACTCAACAAGACTAAACCCCCAATAATAAAAACTTTTACTAGTTTTTTTTTTGAACTAGTGCAACCATATAAATTAAATGACTTGTATACACGTTAATCCATGAGAAGCATCAAAAAACTTACTACATTTTACATCTAATATTAATCAGATAAAAAAGAGTCATAAAATTTAACTAAATTATAAATTTTTCTTATCCCTACTTTACAATGGAAATTCTTAGCACAAGTAAATATATCGTCTTACAACACTATGGGCCAATGCGATGGCTTATTAATACCACATGTCCAATGTGACATATGTTGATATGATGTTTTCTTTAATTAAACAATTTGACATCAATTAATCAAAAGAGCATAATCAACTTGGGATAAATCTTAACCCTTGATATGTGAGTACTTTTACCACTACAAGCACATGCCACAACCTAAGATGTTGAGTACTTTTATTGAGGGATTCTTTCTTGGAGAGTTTGTTTTGAATTAGGACATGATGTGGAGAATTAAAGGTTGGATCTTCTTTTAGAGAGCACAAAACCATGTGGCGAGGATTGCTTGAAATGTGGATCCTTAGCTTAAAATCCATGAAACTTTGGAGGTGGATTCCAACCACCACGTGGCACTTGTACATCTTCACTAAACTACCCTTATGTAGATATATTGTAATAACTTATATTAGGTTGTTGCACAATTGATCCGTGGCTAATCATGTTAGTTTTTTCTATTGTTAGAAAAAAAATTATTATTATATAAATTTATATCTTTATTGGTTAATTGTTGTTCTTATAGTAGATTGGATTAAAATTATAATCTTATTAAAGCATATATATTTAAATACTATATTAATTATCTATTTAATATAATTATTTTTTTATGGGTAGTTCAAATTATGGATGAAATATAAATTTTCACGATCATTTTGTTAATTAATTTTAATTTCAACCAAATTCCAACGTAGATTCTTAAAAACCTAAGTTTAAGCTGTTTAATTTGTCAAATTTTGAGTGCCTGAGGTTTTTTTACATCGGTTGAATTCATTTACGCATTCAAAAATATATTTTAGACAACAAAAAATCATAGTGTTGCTTGAAATTGGTCTTTCCAATATTTGTATCCCCATAATCTCATGAAAAAAACTATTTCGATTATAAATTAGACTACTCCTTATTTACATATTTTTAATTTAAACATTTTATTATATTGCTTTGGAATTTCTCTATTCAATATTGTTACATTGCTCAGTTATTATTATCACTAAATTTATATGGATAAATAATTTAAATGTTAATGATATCTTAGGTTAGCACATTAAATACTTACCACTATCACTTAAGCTTTCTACTCAATGTTATAATTTGTATTATATTTGTTGAAAAGATTATGAAGGATAACTATGCACAAAATGACTTGAATTTGATTTGTAGATAAGACAATTCCTGAGTAATATAAGTTTGAACCTTTCTAACTAGAACTCATAATAATGCACACATACAATACATAATTGCGAACCAAAATTTGAAAACACTATTTTTGGTTGCTTCTTAGTGAATATTTGGAGACAAATACAATAATATTAAAAATTAAGTTAAATTAGATAAACATGTAATGAGATATTTTATATTAATGTCTATTAGTTTTATACTAATATTATATGACTAACTATTTCAAATGTGTTCCAAATTAACACATTGAATACTTATCTACAAGAAGTGAAGCTTTTAACTCATGTGAACTCTTACATGTTCGGTTGGATGTTTTCTTGTGGAAATCACAATGTTGCAGTCAAAATTGTTATTGGAAATTTAAAAATAATATTTTCAGTGGTTGCTTTATGAAAATTTGAAAACAATAAATAACTTAAGACATCTCTATGAGGGGTTGGACAATCATTACACCAAACATTTGTCACTATCAAGTTGGGCTGAGAAGACACTGTTCACCCTAACAAATAGTAGAGTGTCATCATGGCCTACCTCACTCCAATTAAAAATCAACACATAGATTTGAAATTACATCAACGATTCAAGTGGTAGTCCTATGGACTTGAGAATAAGAGTTAATCTCTAGAATTCAGGTTTATCACACAATCATATCCATGGATGACTCCTACTCTTGGACATTGACTTTGAGATTTCAAGACATAAGCATCTAGATCACTCCATAAATAAATTCAATGGTTTGGTCCATGCCACCTTCAACCAACTACTAGAGTTGTAGGTGTTAAACATTTTCTTCAATTTTTTCACTAAAGTCATGTCGTTTTAGCTAGGAAAACTAAAGTACATATAACATCTATGGCTAGTGTGTTTCAATTTCATCGAAGAATTATTTTGGATGTTGTTGCGTCAGGTAATGATTCTACTTCCTATAATCACTTCTATCATTTAATAGATTCTAAAAAATCACGTCGAGAAATATGTTTACTCCAAATTTAGAGAAGGATGTTATAGAAGTAACCCTTACCATTTTTATGAGAGTAGTGATATCAATATATGTCTCCATTAGCTCCTCACCATAATAAGAATAACAGTGCTTCTACCATCTCTTTCTTGATTTTTTCTCTCTTGAATGCGGTAATTTCTCTTTTGAGCTACTTTTATTAGTTGACATATTCCACTTCTCTAATTCTATTTTTAAGTAAGACAAAAATACTTTCTGCAATTGAAAATTGAGACATACATTTAAAAATTGAACACTAAAAAATAATATAAGAAAAATCCTCGACACAGTTACTTTAGTGAATCCACAGGTCTTCATAGATATAGTGAAACAACAATTGGAACTTATCCATACTACCTCCCAGGATAATTCAGATTTCTACTTGGAAAGAGGTCAAAAGTAATGATAATCACAATGTGTACCTTTTGGAAGACATCAATTTTGGTATTTTTGTAGAATCCAATCAACATTGTCATACATATAATTAAATTTAGAAAAACATATCTATACTTTTTTAATTTTAGGGCATGGAGGGACAAAGTGGAAAAAATCATATTTTTTTATAAAATCTAAGACACATGAAATTAATGTTGTGAAAGCATAAGCATAATAGTTGAAATGGCCTTGACACACAAACATTAAGGCCTCAAGTGATCTAAAAATTATAGGCCATTATCATATCATATAATGGGATAATTATGATTACTCATCAATATCATTACCATATATTGAATCCCATAAAATGCTCTTTTGGTCAATTTGAATGGTCAAAATATCATGTGCATAATACACATTTTTTATATTCCCTTTTCATGGAATTTAATTTGAAGGAGCTACATTCACCTTTATCTTCACTATGTTTAGCCAGTTTAAGTATATATAAGTTATATTTAATATGCTAAGTATTAAAGTTGATGTGTACTATGAATTTTAGGAGTTACAATGTCTTTACCGTGACACTAGGGGGCATAGTTTCTCGAATTCAGTTTGTTAAAGATCATAGTGCACTATAGTTACCGAATTTTAGATTTAGTACGTTAAGGATTATAAAGTAATCAATGTCATTTTCTCTAATGTTAATAGTGGTTAGAGGTCACATTGTGGTAGGCTTTCTAATTCTCTAAGAGTACGAGTGATCACCCTAAATTAGGGGTTATATGGGTCATGGGATATCTCAATTTTTTCGCATTCATAATGGCTTTTGTTTAAGGGACACATATTGCATTAGATATTTTGGTGGTCATAGCTGTGAAAGGGAAGAGAAATAATTATTCGAGTTAATATATAGTGCAATGAACAAGGATATCTAATAATATTCTTATTATAATTAGTGATTTCAAAGGTACATATATTAATATATTTATTTTAAAATCAAAATATTTTTCGGGAACATAGTGGATGCTTCCATATGATTTCCCTCATTGTTGTAATGATACAACTATTGGACCGTAGCAAAACAAGCAGTAGAAGATTTAGTGTCTAGGGTTTTTCGAAGGTCTAGGTTTTGCAGCTCTTAAAAATATTTAAAGAAGAAAATATTATCCATAAATTTGAGATAAATGATTTATTTGTATAATGTAGCATTCAAATTTTTCTAACCTAAGATTATTTAGAAAAATATATGAATTAATTTTTTATTATTAATTAGAAAGACTATTAATCCATATGACTCTATTTATTTATTAAAGAATAATATTACTAATCCATATGAATTTAATACGGATTTTTGCTATTAAACAAACTATCCTTAAATTTTATTTTAACAATTTTACTATATAGCAAAAAATTACTAATGATAATTACGCTCATTTCTATTTTCTTATTCATAATTATGTGATTTCATTCTCGTTATTGGAGACGTCATTTAGATGTTGTATAGATAATGTTTGAGGGAACGTCCATGCTTTGGGCCCCTTATATAGAGATTCACTTTTTAAATTTATGGGTTAACTTTGTGCAATTTCTGCTTTATGAAAGCAATTGAGTTTTTTTTTTTTTTTTACCAACACTTTTGTAAGGTTATTTTTTTTCCATAATCATTTTTGTTTTTTTAAATGTAACTATTTTTTATTTTTATTTTTGAAGCATTCGAGAATGCAATTAGCATCATCATTTCTAAATTTAAGTGTTAAGTTTTTGTGTTGAAAATGTAATTAATATTTCTTACGTTCAAGAAATGGACTCGGTTTAGAGCTGATATCTATATTCAAAAATGTAAATTATTTTCTTCTTTCTAAATATAGCTGTTGTCTTTTGGTTTTTTGAGCTTTTAAGAATATAATTAATATTTTCTAGATTTAATAGTTGTGTGTGTCTTTTTGCTTTTTTGAATGTTCAAGAATGTGATGCAATTGTAGAGTGAAAAAATAATTTTCAAATTTGAATATTTTTGGATGGCGTTAAAAAGTATGGTGAATGCCTCATAGGAGAGTTCCAAAAATAGTTTCCAACAAAAACATTATGTGAATATTACATGAGAAAATTTATAAATATTAAAAAGTCATTTGAAACATTATCTTCTCACCCATAAAACTCATAATAGTTATTGCTTAACCTCCATCCAAAAACTTGCAGACTCGTCTCACTATTAACAAAATAAAAAAATTAAATTTGAAATATTAAATAACAGTTCTTGTAACGGTAACGATGGTCTCATTAAGAAGCTTGTCACTTAAGAAAACAAATGACATTTGCAACGTTATAGCAACATTTTTTCTCCATTATATTTTAACAAGTCAAAGGATTAAACGCAGATGCGTGACTAGTTGGTGCCTGTGTGACACGTAATGCAAGTAGTGGGTGGTTGGAGTAAAAAAATTCAAACTAGTTTATGCCAATCAGGGTTCATCGAACCTTCAGACGAAATAATGTTAAAGTAGTGGGCGCGTGTAGTTTGTTATAAACTTTGAAACCGCCATATGTGACTTCGCGATGTTAAGTTTATTTGAATTTATGTCAAGTAGTGGGCACGTGTAATTTGTTATAAATCCTGAAACCTGCATATGTGCGTTCACGTATATGCATTCGGGATAGTTATAGGTTAATTTTGTTATAATTTATTCCTGGGCACGTGTACTTTGTTATAAAGTTTGACAATGCCCCGGGCTGTTCGCCTTTGTTACATTATCTCACAAAAGAAACCTATTACACTCCGGTATGTATGGAAGGGTGTTGTATATTCCGACATGTACGGAGGGTGTTTTATACTCAGCTATATTATCTCACAAAAGAAACCTATTACACTCCTTTATGTATGGGTGCGTGTTGTATATTCCGGTATGTACAGAGCGTGTTTTATACTCAGCTATATTCCGGTATGTATGAGGTTTAAATATATTTTCATATTTTTCTTATTTTTTTAATATGTTATTAATCATCTAAAAGTTTATTTTGATATTTTAATATTTTTATATTTCAAATAACATGGAAAGTGTTTCTTATATTTTATATTTATTAAATGAGGGGTTTTGGTGAATAATGAAGTTAGTGAAACGTTAATATATGTATTATGTTTTTATTATATTTTCGGTTGTATCTTTAAATTCCATTCATAAAGAGAGAAATGAGAATGTATTCAAGTTTTGCATAATTTTATTAGAAAAATATTTCATAGACTAAAGTTCTTCAAATTGAACTCAACATGAGAGTTCAACAAAAGGCTTCTGGATATAACTTAGCATTGATTACACAAAACAAGGAGAAAATGAGAACATTAAATATTAAAAAAATAATATTACAAATATATGTTTATGCACATTAATGTAGATCTTAGTGATTAAAAAACAAATATGGGAAAACATAATTTACAAATTTAAAATACATATAATTGAATTTCTGACAACATATGTATGCTTGCATAATTTCACAATGTTGATAGGAGTGTATACCTTGGAATTGGAATTCTAGAATTTTAATTTAATCATCAACAACTAATAGATTGATGCTAGGATTATTTTTAATATTAGTTGTGAATAAATAGTTGAGATTTATTTAAAATGTGGTTTTGACACTTTTTCATTTTCAATTTGATTAAAAAGATTGTTGCAAAGATTTGACTAGAAAATGATTTGTTTCTTTTATTATAACCGTTGCACTCATCTAGTCAATGGTTTGATAAAAAATATAGAAATTAATGTGTGATAACAATCAAAACTCTACACCCATTATACATGTGACATTGTCGAAATTAAAAAAAATCGTAAAAGTTAATTGAATTATAACTTTATTATTATTATAAAAGAAATTAATGTAAGGGTTATAAAACATATAACAATAATTTTAGACATGTAGATTGACTCCCACTTCCCGTGGATACTCTTAGATAGTAAATAGATCTTCTTACCATAACATGTGGTAATACCATGGATTACCAATACCAGATTCTCAATGTGACATATATAGTTATGAAATTTTCTGAAATTAATTAATTTGAGATAAATTTATTAAAAAAGAATACCTAAATTGTACACAAATCTTATCATCATATATCATTACTACTATGTATATTCCAACATATTCCATGGAAGTTAAAAGTCTACAACAACCATAATAATTAAGTTATTAGTATGAAATATCTACCTTGTCTACTAGCATAATAATAGTGATATCTATTTTGGAATTTACTTTCATTTTAATTTTAAAAATCTTAAAATTAAATTTAGAAAAATTATGGAATCCAAATGAATAAAATTAATGGTAAGTGGAGATTGGTATCAATTGATGATAAACATCAAAATAGCAACGCCATGATACCTCTCTCATTTCATGGGCTAAAAAACACATAAAAATAAAATAAATTATAAATTTACTATATATAATTTTTTATTTTTTATATTTTTTTTTCATGCAGGGTTGAATAGCGAATAATCATCGTGGAGAAAATTTAGGGGTGAAATTTTGCCCATGGAGAAAATTAAAGGGTTTAAAATTTTGTTTGAGAAATTATATTTTCTCATAGTTCATTACTAATAACTACTCAAAATTTATTTTATAAAAGAATCAAGTGTGGAGGTTCGCATAACCTTCTTTGAAGGGGGAATAGAAAAAGATAAATTAGCTCATGAAGAGATACAACTTTCATTCACCCCAATTTGCAAAAAAAGGGATTTTGGTAGCTATTTTGTTATAATTTATGCTAGTGTTCGTTGAACCTTCAAATGAATTTATGCCCGATAGTGGGCATGTGTAGCTTGTTATAAACTCTGGCAAGAAAGCTACATATTCTAGTTTGACAATGCCTGGGGTAGTTCACGTTCGTTATATTATCTCACAAAAGTAGTGTATTACACTCCAGTATGTATGGGCGCATGTAGAATAGAAACATGATGGTGAAATTTGTTATATTCAAAAAAGCAATCTATCACAGTGTGATAATGGCATGATATGTTTTGGAAATCATGAAAATTGGGAGCCAATGAAACCTTCAAAATATGTGAGAAGTACATATACCTCAAGTTTGTTATAATTTATGCCTAGTGTTCATCGAACACTCAAATGAATTTATGCCCAGTAGTGGGCACGTGTAGTTCGTTATAAACTCTAGCAAGTTATTGTAGTTCGACAATGCCTGGGGTTGTTTGTGTTTGTTATATTATGTGAAAAAAGCAATGTATTACACTCTGATATGTATGGGCACGTGTAGAACAGAAACATGATGGTGAAACTTGTTATATTCAAAATAGCAATCTATCACACTATGATAATGGTGTGATATATTATGGAAATCATGAAAATTGGGAGTGAATGAAACCTTCAAAAGGTGTGGGAAGTACATATAGTCGTAGAAGAAAGTGGAGAAATTGCTATATATATATATATAT
>APFE031315877.1:20178-43811 GCA_000404065.3 Pinus taeda | reverse complement strand
ATTACTCCTAATGGACAAGCGTATTAGTTGTAATCTTAAATGCGATGATTAATGTCACAGTACGCGCCTTGGACTCCGATTTAGGGTTTGGGGAAACTTGTTTAACCGGCCCTCACCTATACTAACCGGTCAGCACGAAACAAAAGGCATTGACAACCCCAGTGTTAATCATTTCTTCTCCCGGTCCGCGGGGCCACTCTGCTAAGTTCTTCAGCTGCTCTGTGTTAAACAAAACCTGTTCTTTCTGCTACTGTGCTGAGGTCGATCCTGTGGCTAACTCCGCCTCGAAATGGTGTCAATGGTAAACCCCTTCGCCTGTAAGACTTCAATCACTGGTTGCGTTGATTTTGATACTGTGATTAGGGGTTTCTGATTTGTTTCCGCCTTGCTACTGGTTATTTACTTATGGTTCGATTTGTTTTGGGACCTAGCAGGTCCGTCGTCCCTCCAGCTTTGGTTCAACTTCGATAACCAGGTATTATACTCACTCCATGCTATTTTCCACTTCGTTTCGTTATATTGGCCCTGACCGTTTCGGCCACTGTCCTCAGGTTATTATGCTTGATATGTTGGGTCTTCTCCTCGTCGCCTGGCTGCCTGGTAAACCCCAATATTCTTCATCCGCCTGTATTCGTTACTGTTTTAATTCAAGTATTTGTGTGTGCAGGGTTTAACTTTCCGTCATTGCTTCTTGCAGGTGAATGCTGGTTCGGTTGTCAATTTCGTGACGCTGTTGCTCGCGTTATTCCCTCGTTTCTCACGGGTAGTGACTTGGCATACTCCTGTGTTGTTGTAGTTATCGTCTATGTCGCTTCTTTAGCTTTCCTCTATTGCAGTAGGGTATGGTCTCGGTCTGTAAGCTTTTGAAATGCTGTTGTAATCATAACTCGACTTTCTCTCTGTGTAATTTATTTAAATGATGTCTTTTGTTTCAAACCCTCGTGGGTTCTTCTGGTTTTCGGCGCTGTGGATACAATCCAGTCTTTACTTCTGTTTGGTTGATAGTTGTGGTTTTCGAACCCCTGCTCTACTTGATTATCTTGGTTCACAGTTTTTAAACCGGGGGTTTTGACCAAACCCTGGTCCACTCCTCCTTAAACTGTTATGAATGTAATTATTCGGCCTTCATCGATTAATACATGGTATCTTTACAGTCTTCGTCCTGTAGTATATTTGGTGGATACCGAACTCACTTTGCATGCATTTTATGATACATGTGTTCGACTGTAATCTGGTTTTAGTTTGTTATTCAGGTCTTATGACTACATAAAGTTCTGGTTATGCGATGACTATCTGTCCTTTTGTATATATTAAATGGAAAAGAATACTCTGGTTCTTGTTACGTCTTTCTAATTGCTGGTAATTGTTCTTTGCATTATCATATGAAAAGAAAGAAATGTCCTTGTTCTTGATTATAAGATGCTATCAAAAAGTATAATAATCGTCATTGGAATACCTGTTTTCCGTTCACACATACTTGTTAGTGGCCTTTCTGGTCTTCGTAATTTTTGTTGCCTGCAATCTTTCTGCCGCGCCTTTCTCTGGGTGTACACTTGTGTGTACAGTCGAGTCTGTGCGTTGGTGGGAGGGAGTTATTTGCTTGCGCTCGCTCCACTTACAATCGACCTGATTTCTGCTGTAATGAAATTTACAATAAACAGAAAAATATCCGGAACTTACAGTATACAGGAATATTATATTGTGTTACAATATTGGTAACAGTGATGAAAAAAAAAACAAGTGATTAAGGAATCTGTATTTCTAGAAAATGACTGTGTGTTTCTATTATTTTTGTCACAACTGAGAGAGGAACCCCCTACAATCCTTTCCTTGTCCTTTTTATTCAGAGTGTCCAACTGTTCCTGTTCGGTTGGAAAACAACCCAACAGATCGACAACTGTTTGCTAATAACTGTTCTAAACCAACACAATACTTCTTGTAAACAAAATCAAACTAATCTAACAGAGCAGTGTTTTCGTTTCTAACTCCTAAATAAAACAAAATGAAAGTAAGGCTGGGTAAAAGTAAATAGAAACAGTAAAATAAAAAATAACCGACAAGTTGTCCAAATTCTGCTTGAGACTGCGCCTTACTCTGCCTCCTCAGAGCTGGATGCTCCTGCATCAACCTTTTTAACTGAAACACTTGAAAAAGATTTTTCAACTCAATAGATGTACCACTTGTTGAATTTAAGCTTTTGTGATCCATATCAAGTTTTTGAGAATATTTCTTCGGGGGAGATCACATTATAATACTTTTGTCGACCTGTTTCAAACCAACTAGTGTGATTCATCATCAGGTCAAGTTGAAGAATCAAATCATGGTGGCATATTAAATAGGGAGAGTAGATCTTCTAACCGCTATATTTGACTAGGAGACAGCTACATTGGACTGGGGCAATTTCACTGAGAAACGACTAAATTTGAGCTATATTTGACTAGGTAACAACTACATTGGACTGGGCAATTTCACTGAGAAATGGCTAAATTTTATTGAGAAACGACTAAAATTGAGCTATATTTTACTAGGAAACAACTACATTGGACTGGGCAATTTGATTGAGAAATGGCTAAATTTGACTGGCCAGCCTGACAGGACCGAGGAAGAGGGATAGGAAAAGTAATTTTTGTTATAATTATTACCAAAATTTGTTATATTTATTACCAAAGTTTGAATAAAGGTAAAGTTTGCATTTAATAATCAAGAGTATGAATCAATTATAATTATATAAATAAATGGTAGGTTAATTATTATGTAACTTAGTTTTTTTTATATTTATTACCACCTATCAATACATGTTAAGATATATATGTGTGTGTGTGTGTGTGTGTGTGTGTGTGTGTGTGTGTGAGAGAGAGAGAGAGATTTTCATATTTGAATAAAGGTAAAGTTTGTATTTAATAATCAAGAGTATGAATCAATTATAATTATATAAATAAATGGTAGGTTAATTATTATGTAACTTAGTTTTTTTTATATTTATTACCACCTATCAATACATGTTAAGATATATATGTGTGTGTGTGTGAGAGAGAGAGATTTTCATTGTTTAAATTTCATTTTTAAATGTACAAATAGATTCAACCTCTTAAAAATATCTTTGGTCACTTAGATTATGTGGACTACATAGCATAAATTTACAATTCCAACAAACTTTTATTAGATTTCATACAAAATTGATTAAAAAGTACATCTTAAAAAGATGAAAATGTAAAATAGTAAGTCTTCTTTGAGAAGTTCAAATGTATATATATATAATATATTATTATATATAATATAATATTATTTATCAATATATTGAATTTTTTTATTAAAAATATTTTTTTAAATGTTGCATACAATTATATATTAATAATTAAATAACTTACACTGAATTAATTATATATTTCTCTTTTATTAAGATACCTTTATCAATAAATAATCAAATTTAATTACTTTCACTTGCTTCTTCTTTTAAAACATTAAAGTATTTTTTTATTTTAATTTAAAATATTTGAAAATCAGATCATTTAAATAAATATCAAATAGAATGCACCTCTTAATAAGTTTCTTAACTTGTTCAATCATTTACTCATATGCATTGAAATTACTTGCGATGACGGCACTTCATTTTGGATAATAATCAAAAGAGAAATTGGAAACTTGACTAATCGTCCTTATACACAAATCACAAATGATATATTTTTTTCATAATAATGGTTACATATAGTATATAGATCACTAATTTCGACAAATCTAGATGTTTAAAAAGTGAATTTTTGACTGGGACATGGCACAACTACAACTCATACACATAGGAAACGATAACTTCTAAAATAAAATAACACCTGAGAACTCTCACCACTTGCTATATACATGGAAGCATTACTTGCAACACTCTTTTTTAATACTTACATGATAAATATTAAAATCGCCCATCTTCATCAACATTTACACCCGCTTTGGAATTTTGTATACAACACTCTTTCTTTACAACCACAAATTCAACCTACCACTTCATCTCCATTTAAAATATAATTTCCTCTGACCATCATTGACGTACTTCTACGACCAACACTTCTTGAGTACCATGAAAAATAGCCTAGATAGTGAACCACTCTATCGACATGCTTCCATCCTAGAAATAGTGAACCACTCTATCGACATGCTTCCATCCTAGAAGTATGCATCGAAATACATACTTCTAGTTATATAGGTAAGCTATCTAGGTACAATCTAGGTACTGAACTTATCCAGTAGTCAATCATACAATTGACATTTTTTACCTATACACTCTTAAATACACATAAAGATGACCTGTAATTATTGACCTTAAAGCACCGAACAACAGCAAGACCCGTCAACATATAATAAACTCTAAACAAAATCATATCCTTGATATCTTCTCTTGGCATCGAAAAAAGAGAAAATTTTAAGGATGGAAAATTATCTTAAATTTTAGAAATCTTGGTGAATATTAATAGTCCCTAAAATGCAAATGGTAAAATATTTTCAGATATATCAGTAAAACATTCAAAATTCTAATGAGTTTATATATAATGTCTATAAAATTTTGGTGATCTTTAATGGAAAAAAAATTACAATTTAAAATTTGGGCAAACCAATTTTAGAAAAAAAAAAGAAAGAAATGGATGAATCTCTTTTTGGAAGAACATGAAAAATTAGCCCACCTACGAATTTTAACCCCTAAAATTTTCTATAATCGAAAAACACTCACTTAAACTGTATTACTATATTCATTAATTAGTCTTCATAATATACTTTGTTTTCTTCTTTCCAACACAAAATAACAACCCAACACCAAAACTGACACAGGCAAAAACAATGGTTGTTCTTTATCGATCAGTGTAGATTGGGTCAAATATAAAATATACTTATCCAGAATTTCCCCTGTAGACAACATAATCAAATTAGCCACAGAGAAGAAATATTGACAATGTAGATGAGGTGGATTGGTTAGATACGAAGAAGATTAGTGAAAGCAATATGTATTTGTAGGCAATTGCATTTGCCACTACAAAATAGACGAAGACATGTGACTATAGATATTTGGCAGATAATAGGCCAACGATGGCAAGTATTCCCATATATTTGTTCGTTCCTATTACCATTGTAGCAGAAGACGTAGAGCCAATTGCGAACAGTCTCAAGATGAAATTCAACATGTTAATATATTCCGAACCTCGGGCACCATTGATGAAATATTTAAAGCCCCTTCTTTCACAACCAAATTTCTCCAACATTACTAATATAAAAAGTCAGAACCCCAAATTTGGAGAACCCAGAAACTCGAGAGCTCAGTCTTCTTTTATTTTCTTGAACTCTTGGGCTAGAAACTCTTCTCAAGAGTCACTCCAGGCATCAATTGGAGGACAGCATCGTGTGGTCCTCTGGTGTCTTAAATATCTACAAGGGTGGAAAATGTGGCTCAAGCTCTAATCAGTGATTTGTTTGCGGGGAGATGAATCTTCAAAACGTTGGCTATTCATTGCATATAGATCTACAAAACCAAACTCACATGCACACAAATCTACACAGGAAGAAATAAAATTCACAGCAGAACTAAACTCTGACACACTTATACTAATCTATGTATAAAGAATCAATTCTGAGATCTTTTCCATGTTCCTGAGCCCTCCTGTGAGGGATTTACGCTCAGATAAGTTCGGAAAAATGTGAAAATTTTATTACGCACAAATCACACACCATATATATTTTTTCATCACAGTGGTTGTACATATCACAGTGGTTGTACATATATAGTATATAAGTAACTGTATTCCATAAATCAAAATCTTA
Organism: Pinus taeda; assembly: GCA_000404065.3. Classification (NCBI taxonomy): domain Eukaryota; kingdom Viridiplantae; phylum Streptophyta; class Pinopsida; order Pinales; family Pinaceae; genus Pinus; species Pinus taeda. The sequence goes on along the minus strand of APFE031315877.1, from coordinate 38,012 downwards.
AGAAAGTAAATCTATGGCTAGGGCACAACTACAACACATAAACATAAGAAACGACCATTTTTAAAATAACACAACTTCTAAAATACCTCTGATCACAACTTGTAATACAGATGAAAACATTACATCCAACATATTAATAAATAAACTAAAATTTCATCCGATAAAAAATTCATATACAATATATGTAAGACTAAATTATATCCACTGTAAACCCCAACCTCTCATCCAAGGAAAAAAAGGTAAAATGTACCTGTTATATCTTTAATCAAATTACAAATTGACAAAAGCCCTCAAACCTAATGTGGCTCCATTCAAATAGAATATGGGGAGAAGCCTTTACCTGTGGGGACGCTATGAGAAGAAACAATAGAAATGCGAAACCTAGCCTCCAACGTGCATGCTATTTTTTTTCAGTTTTTTATATATAATATTTTTTAATCTATAAATAGATTTTAATCTCTTGAAAGAATTTAGAATAGTTTTTAATAAAAATAGTGTAAACCGTGCAATTTTAATAAATATTTTTATTCAAAAATTAAGTCTAATCAGAAATGTAAATTATAATATTTAAAATGTCTTAATAATAATATTTTAATTTTCAATTACTTATATTATTATTAGTGTTGTAGAATTAATTTGAAATATTTTTAATTAACATGATTATTGAGATAGTTTATTATGATTATTAGTAATAGTTTTTTTAACTATCATATATTATTTATATTAAGAATTGAATTATTACATATTTTCCTTATGTTTAAAATAAAGGAAATTACAATTTATTTACTTTCAATTATTATTTTCCTTCGCACAATAAAATTAAATATTAAATAATATTAGTAACCACTAATATAAAATGGTTTTATTACATATAACATTTAAAATATATAAAATTATAAATAACAATTAACTTATTTATTTCTTTTAATTACTTAAAAAAAAATTAGAGAAAATTGTTTTGGAAATATTCTATATGTAATAAGAATGGATGTGAAATATTTATTAAACCATTAAAATCAAATCATTTATAATACTTTATATATATGTGTTTTTTATTTTAATGATATTCTGCATTATTTTTTAATTTAAAAAATATTTTATGCCTGTTTTCAAAAAGACATATCAAGTGCACTTTAAACGTGAACTGAATTACACATCGATACTTACTCTTGAACATGTAAATAACTTATTTCTTAAAATCATAAATAGAGATTACTCCAACAGCCGAAAAAGGTTGTTTCTGCGTTCCACCCATGAATGTTTTCTATTGAGGTCACACAAAGAACAGAAATAAGGTTGTTTCCAGGATCCACCCCAGGAATGGTTTCTAGTGTCTACGCATGAAAACAAAAGTTGCAGAATAAATTGTCGATGCTCCGTTATTAAGAGTTTAGGTTTCCAAAGCAGTCCAGTTCAAAATTTATATTTATATATAGCAAGTCGTCGATGCTGGCAATAGTGCAGAGGCATAAGTGAGTTTTCTTTTTTTAAGTCTTCATGCAGGCTGGTTACAGATACTTTTCTGTAATCAAACCATGGACCTTTATGTATTTAAATTTCGGAGCAAATTCCTTTTTCCTTCCATTTGCTTGGGCATTCTATTTTCATAGTCTTTTAGTAACAAATTGGGAAAGGAACATCATTTGTTTTGGCATTCTATTTTGATATTGTCTTTTAGTAACAAATTGGGAAAGGAATATCACTGGGAACAAAGTTCAATTAATAAATTTGTCAAAGCTGTCGTTTAAACAATAATGGCAGGATTCTGTCTCATCACTTGTTCCATACCCCTCAGCCAACTAGCGCATAAATTAAATCATAATTATTTACTAAGACTATCGCCTAACTTAATTAGGTCCTAAAGAAGTATCTGGTTCTAGTTCTCATATTTCGTATTCTGTTATAACTGGTAACTACCGATAAGGTCATAACACAATGATGATGGGAGTGTATGATGTGGGTTTGCTACTTGGAGCGTATGATCTGGGTTTTCTACTAGCTACGAAACCTTACTAGCAAAACGTAGCAATGAATTCTGTGTGTTCTGTATCATTGCGCATTGTTCTATCTCTTTAGGTATCACAATCATGTCAGGGAAGCTCGCAGCCAGAGCATTGAGATTAACCATCCAACAATGCAAAAATATTGTACCAGAGACCAAAGACAATGGCCATCCCATAGCGCTCACAAATATCATTACAGAGAGTAATGGGAATGGTTATTCGCTGATACCAAATGTTGTTGGAGAGGTTGATGGGAATGGGTATTCGCTGATACCCAATAGAGTTGCAGAAGTTGATGGGAATAAGCATTTCAGATTGCCTATCATTTCCGAAAGCAGTGAAGATGAACACAGATTGTTTCGAAGGTAAGACAGACCAGTAATATTCTTTTCTTTGTCTATTACAACTGTATAGAAATGAAGTGAGATGCATTGTACAACCGGGGTGATAAGTGGGGTGATCTATTAACTTTTCATGTATGAGAACTTCCAAATTAGGTACATACAACATTATCTTGAATCGATAATGTCTATTGGTTATATTGATTACTATTACCGTTAGCATTATCAATTTGATTTTTCATACATATCCATTGTTTTGCCTTGAGGTAGCTGTTAACATGAAAACACCTAATTCAGTAATGTGTTTGAAAATTTCTTGCTTTGATATAGGCTAGAAGGAAAAGTGGCTATTATCACAGGGGGTGCTCATCGGCCCAGCTACCATTCGAATTTTTGCCAAACACGGTGCAAAAGTTATAATAGCCAACATCGATGACACTGCAGGAGAGAATCTCTCCGCCTCCTTGGCTCCTGCTGCAATATACCTGCATTGCGATGTCATGAGCAGAGTAGAGGATGTGGCTGAGCTCGTCAACATAACGGTTGCCAAATATGGGAAACTGAATATCATGTATAACAATGCAGGAATCGTTGGGGAGCAGGTCAAGCCTAAGAGCATAATGGAATTTGATAGAATAATGAGTGTTAATGTGAAAGGAGTGGGGCTTGGAATGAAACATGCAGAGAGAGTAATGGCTCCCAGAAGAAATGGATGTTTTATTTCTATTGCAAGCGTTGTTGGAATTTTATGGTGAATTCCATAACACAAAACATCATAGAACAACTCTCTGATATGATGGAATTTTCTGCTAAATTCCTTAACAAACAGACAACACAAAACTGCTCTGTTTCTGCACAGAAAACTGATAATTTCGTTTTCTGGACTTGGTGTTGCAGCAACAGAAATCGGTGTTGCAGCAACGCTGATCGTGGTGTTGCAGCAACGGGAAAAATACTTTGTTTTTGTTAACACAGAAAAAACAGAAAACTGTTTTTGACGCTAAGTCACTTTAAGAAAATTGACGCTTTGAGTAACAGCAACTAAAACAAGGGGCGTCAAATCACTAATAGACTTATAGAGTGAAATCAAAGTGTTTTTGACACTTGGTGTAACAGCAACTAAAAATCAGCAAAACAGTAAACTGATAAACTGTAAACTTGTATTCATGAACAATAAACAAGTTAATACAGAAAACTAAGCTGTTACAAGAGGAACGCTTCAGTTCCAGAAATCGATTTTCTATCTCAGAAAATCGCAGGTTCAGCACTGTTGTGCATTTACAGAAGAGACACACACTTGTTCTTCTAACCTTCGCTCAAAGTACAAAAAACAGAACTGTTGTTCAGAAATTCTTACACTCACACAGAAAACATAACTGCTGTTCTTTTCTGTTTTCACTCTCTTGCACTTGCTTGCATGAAAAAAAGAACTGTTGTGCATGTATTTATATGAAAACAAATATCTGAGTTAAACATTAAACAAAGTGAAATATCTGCTGATCTTTATCTTTATATTTATTGCAGAAGACGGTGATGTCTTTTCTTTCGGTGGAAATAAGTCGGTTGTAGGGGAATTAATTTCTACGCCTTTAATGTTCATTTAAAGTGCAAAATATCAGTGGACTTTTGCGGCTTCCGGATAATCTAAAATTAATTGCTGAAGATCAGATCTGCAGTTGGAATTAATTTCCAACACTCCCCCTTAATTTCAACTGCTGCATACCCAGGCATTTCCTGAAATGATCAAAACTTTTCTTTGGCAATGGTTTTGTCAAGATGTCAGCCAGCTGATCCTCTGTTCTGCAGTGCTACAAAACAACTTCACCATTGTTAACCAATTCACGTATAAAGTGAAATTTAGTATCTATGTGCTTTGTTCTTTTATGAAAAACAGAATTTTTAGACAAAGCTATTGCTGATCTATTGTCACAGTAAATGGTTGTGCCATTTTCTTGTTCATGACACAAATCTCTGAGAACTCTTCTCAGCCACACTGCTTGGCATGCTGCTGCTGTTGCTGCCACATACTCTGCCTCTGCTGTTGATAAAGCCACAATTGGTTGCTTCTTGGAAGGCCATGAGATGGCTCCCGATCCCATATGAAACACATATCCTGATGTGCTTTTCCTATCATCAACACTTCCAGCCCAATCACTGTCCGTGTAACCTGTCAACATGAAACTATCAGAAGAGGAGTATAAAATACCAAACCCCTTCGTTCCATTCACATACCTTAGAATCCTCTTGGCTGCCTGCCAATGAGTCTCTTTCGGTTTTTCCATAAATCTGGAGATTAAACTCACAGCATGCATAATGTCCGGCCTAGTTGCAGTCAAGTACATAAGGCTGCCAACTATGCTCTTGTATAGTTTTGGATCAAAATCCTTGCTGCTGTCTTCTTTGGTCAATTTCAGCCCCATTACCTACAGTTGGAGTTACAGCTGCCTTGTTGTTCTGCATGTTAAATCTCTTCAACACTGCTTCTACATATTTATCTTGAGAAATGAAAACACCATTTTCACTTTGATCTACTTCAATTCCAAGAAAATATCTTAAGAAGCCCAAGTCAGTCATTTCAAATTCATTTTTCATGACTGCTTTAAAATCAGCAATGAGAGAAGTATCATTGCTAGTAAAAATTAAATCATCTACATATAAAACAACACTAATAATATTATCATCATTCTCCTTTATGTAGAGTGTGGGTTCACCATCACACTTATCAAACCGATTCTCAATCAGATAAGCATCTATTCTACTGTACCATGCTCTTGGAGCTTGCTTCAGCCCATAAAGAGCCTTCTTTAGTTTGCAAACTTTATGCTCTTGGCCATCAACTTCAGAACCTGGAGGTTGTTCAACATAAACCTCTTATTTTAACACTCCATTCAGGAATGTAGATTTAACATCCATCCGATAAATCTTCCATTTGTGTTGTGTTGTAATAGACAACATTGTTCTAACTGTTTCCATCCTTGCTACTGGTGCAAAGGTTTCATCATAGTCTTTGCCTTGTTGTTGCTTGTAGCCTTTCACAACAAGTCTTGCTTTGTGCCTGTCAATATTGCCTTCAGCATTGCTTTTGGTCTTATAAACCCACTTAACTCCAATGACATCTTTGCCTTCAGGGAGGTCCACTAACTCCCATGTTTTACTCTTTTTAATTGCACCAATTTCTTCATTCATTACTTCAATCCATTTATCTTCATTTACAACATCTTCAAAATGATCTGGATCATCAACATGACAATACAAAGAAAATAATGAATTCAGACTGGTATTGTTACTTACCTCTCCTTGTTCATAAATCTCATTCAGATTTCTGAATCTTGGTCTTCTTGGTCTGCTTGGAGTTCCATCCGAACTTGAGGGTATTTCTGATCCATGTGGTGTGCTTGAAGAAGCACTTCCTTGACTTCTTAAGGCTATTCGAATTCCAGTTTGTGGTGTGGTTTGTTGAACTTGTTGTGGTGGAGGAGGAGCCACCAAGGAAGGATTATTTGCTGCTGTCCCTTCCTCTTCTTCTTCATGAGACACAATTGTCTTTACATTCACTGTTTTTTCTAAGCTTCCATCCCAAGCTTCATGTGCATAAACTACACAACCGAATACTCTCATGTGAGTGACAATTTTCTTTTGACCACTCCATGCTTCTTCTGGTATTTTGTTCATGACAGCTTTAGTTGGGCATCTATTCAAGATGTAAACTGCGCAAGTGACAGCTTCTGCCCAATACTCATGAGGCAAGTGTTTTTCCTTCAGCATACTTCTAACCATGTCAAGAATTTTCCTATTCTTTCTTTCGGCAACACCGTTTTGCTGAAGTGTATACCTTATGGTGAACTGCTTTTGTATGCCGTTCTCTCTGCAAAAACGCAGAAAGTCTTGGGAGATGTATTCTCCTCCTCTATATTTTCTGAGCACTTTGATAAAATGCCCACACTGTTTCTCAACAAGAGTTTTGAAGTGGCAGAATTTCTCAAACACTTCACTCTTCTGTTTCAGCATATACATCGATGTCTTTCTGGTGTAATCATCAATGAATGTTAAAACATATCTATTTCCGGCAAATGATGGTATTTGCATCGGTCCACACACATCAGAGTGAACAATTTCCAAGGGTGATTTTGCACTTATACTCTTTCCTGTTGGAAAGCTTTGTTTGTGTTGCTTGCCCAAGATGCAACCTTCACAAAGGCTGTCCGGTTTTTCAATCAATGGCAATCCTTTTACCATTCCCTTTCTGTGCAACAGATTCGGGCCTCCGAAATTTAGATGTCCAAATCTCAAGTGCCACAACCAATTCACATCTTTCACTTGTTCCTGAAAGACTTCTTGTGTTACAGTCGCAATAGTTCTTCCTTCCTTCAAATCTGCCCTGAGTTTGAGAGGAAACATTCTATTGCTGGTCATCTGCACCTGTGCAATGATCTTCTTACTTGGAGGTATATCTCTGATTGTACGCATATCATCTTTGAAGAACACGTTGTAACCTTTGTCAATGAGTTGTCCAATACTCAAAAGATTACATTTCAGACTAGGTACATAGTATACCTCTGGCACAATCATCTGTTCTCCATTTCTTGCTTGGATACTGACTCTGGCCTTACCCTTGACAGAGATTTTACTATCAGTTCCTATTGTTACCTCAGATTTCATATCTTCATCCAGATTGGCAAACATTGCAATATTTCCAGTCATGTGATTACTACAACCTGAGTTTAAGAACCAAAAATCTTCTTGTTTGTCTTGTGCAATGTTACATGTTAACAACACATTCTTTGGATTCTTATTTTCTTCATTTGTAAAATTAGCATTCTGCCTACTATTCATGTCATTTTGTTTTTTCCTACATTCATTGGCGTAGTGCCCATATTTCTTACAATAATGACATTGGACTTGGGATTTGTCATACCTTTGTCCATGAGCTTGCTGTTTGCTTGAACCTTCATCTTGGTTCTGATTGCAACTCCTTCCGCTTGTGCTTGCAGGATAATATCTGCCTCTGTTTTGGCTTCTTCCACAACCTCCGTTATTTACTCTGCCTCTACCTTTTCCTTGGCTGAGAGACATCTGAGTCTTGAATGCTTGCTCAAAAGAGGAATCTGTTCCTCTACTCAGTCTGTGCTCATGAGACATAAGAGAAGCACTCAGTTCATTTACCGTGAACTGTGAGAGATCTTTTGTTTCTTCTATTGCTACTACAACAGCTTCAAACCTTGAGGGTAAACATCTCAAGATCTTCTCTACGATCCTTCTTTCTTCAAGAATTTCACCATGAGATCTTATCTAGGTTATCAACCCAATAACCTGAGTGAAGAATGAATCTATTGTATCAGATTCCTTCATGCTGAGTGTTTCAAAGTCTCTCCTCAACATCTGCAACTTTGCAGTCTTCACCTTCTCCATGCCTTGATAGGTAGTTTTGAGAATATCCCATGCCTCTTTGGATTTTGTTGCTGTTGCAATCCGTGGAAAAACACTTTCATGTACTGATTGGAAGAGTAAAAAGAGGGCTTTGGCATCCTTCTTCCTATCGCTCTTCAACTGGTCTCTTTCTGCTACTGTGAAAGCAGCCAATGCTGTTGCATCTGCAGGTTCAACATAGCCAGTTTCAACCAGCTCCCATATTCCTTGAGAAGCAAACAATGCTTTCATTGTTATGGACCAATAATTGTGATTTTTCCCATTAAACTGTGGCAGTTGGGAATTTTTCAAACCTGTTCCAGCATCTGCCATCTTTAACTCTGTATAGATAAAGAAGAGATACTGACTGTAAAATTAAAAACAAGCAAAAACTTTCTCTGCTGGAAATAATCTACTCAATAAGCTTCTTACAGCTCCTAAAGTTAGAAACAAACTCTGTTTTTGACTCACTGAGTGCCTAGACCTGCTCTGATACCATGTTGGAATTTTCTGTAAATTCCATAACAGGGAGACAAAAAAATGCTCTGTTTTTATACTCTGTTTTTAACTCAGAAAAACAGAAAAATCACTTGCCGGAAACGGTGTTGCAGCAACGTAGAGTTGGTGTTGCAACAACGTAGATTTTGTGTTGCAGCAACAGAAAAATTTCTGATAATTTAAAACAGAACTGAAAACAAAACAATACTCAGCAACACTGAAACTGGTGTAACAACAACGTGCAAGTGGTGTAACAGAAACAATAAACAAGCTAAACAGTAAACTTGTAAACATAAATTTGTATTCATAAATACTAAACAAGCTGATACTAATTCGTCTTCCTCTTGACAGAGGGATAACAACAGGAACACTTCAGTTCCAGAAACCAATTTTCTCTATCTTAGAAAATTGCAGGTTCAGCACTGTTGTGCATTTACAGAAGAGACTCTCTATTATTCTTCTAACCTTCTCTCTCGAAAACAGAACTGTTGTTCTTTCTCTTAAAAAAAACAGAACTGCTGTTCATTACATTTATAGGAAAAAATATCTGAGTTTTAAATAATAAAATAACCAAAATATCTACTTAACGCTTATCTTCATATTAATTACAGCAAGCAGTGATGCCTTTCTCAAGAAATTAAGTTGGCGGTTGCAGGCGAATTAAATTATGTGAATTTAATGCACATTAATGTGCAAAATATCTGGAGCGACTTTGCGGCATCGAATAACCTGAAATATCTTCGGAAATCAGATTCTGGATCAGCAGTTATTGTGTTGCAGTTGGAATTAAATTCCAACAGTACTCATTCCATTAACTCACCCTACCTGAGAAATAATGGAGAAAACCTCGAGATGACTAAAACCATCGAAGGAAGAAATAAATAAAATGTACCTAAGTAGAGGAAGCACTAAGGTACTCAGGTAAGCCGATTTATACCCTTAGCGCCATTGAAAACATGCAAGAAAGTAGAGACTTCGCTAGAAGAGGATTTCCACTGAATAAACTAGTAAAGAATGAAAGGTATTTAACTATTCTTGCTATACTTGAGTTTCTTATTGATGTTAGTGAGTAAACCGAAGGAGCCAGCGAGATTTGAAGGGATACGGTGGTGGTTATTGCAAAGGTCTCCTTTCATCAGTTGGGCACAGTGACATTTGCTAAAGCATTACAGACTAAATGGGAGATAGCTGACATACAAAGTACTTTAGGGTTTGTGAAGGAATAGAGCTCTACCACAAAATGAGGAGCTCACATGTTCACATGGGTGAGGACATCGTGGACGCACGAGTTTGGGTGATTATTTAGTGACACTTGGATCACTTAAATTTGACGTGTCACAGTAGGTATTTCATATTTTAAGACGTAGTTGAAAGTTGCTGTAAATTTTTACCCATCAAGTCTGACATGCTGTGTAAATTTTTACCCATCAAATTGGACATGCTTCATAAATTAAAAACAGTTATTTTGATATTTAATTTAGGATTTGTCCGGTCAAAATTTATAGTACCCATATTTAAGTTAAAAACACCAAAGTTAGGCTAAGTTTCATAACGCAAATGCATACAATACCTCTCGCTCACATGGCAATGGAGCCTCTCACAGTTTCATAGATTTGAATCATATAAAAAATTATTTGGCTATAGTCCTTTCCTAGATTTCAACATAATGAAGGGAGATCTCGCCTTAGGCAACTAAGAACAACTACATTGTAATCTAGGTGTTACATTCATGGAACCAATCAACTATTCTACATCAAGAATGTGAATTCAACCATCAAATTATAAGCTAGTAGGTGATTGAAAAATACTAAAAATATACATGCATTTTTTGGTGTGTATAACACTGAGAAGGGGTAGTGGGCTTGTTTTTGTTCCTTAGGTTTCCCTCAATCATTCCACACTCCACCTCTTTTTTGATTCTGCCATCTTCGAACATCGATGAAGAAGAGCAATGAAGAAATAAAAGCAGCTGAGGAACAACTGGTGACGTGAAGGGTAGTTGCAGTGTTTAATTTGAGAACATCTTTGTGAGGCTTATCAGAAGTCACACCAAATCAGAAATAATGGTAGGGTTCTGTGCTGGGAAAAAGTTGGGCTCAAGAAGGGCACTGGATGCCCCAAGAAAATCAAAAGCTCGTTATGTACATATTGTAGCACAAACAAAATGCTGGAGATTGCATTGGGTTAACTATCTAAGATCAAATATCAAAGGGAAAAATTCAGCGTGAAGGAAGCGAAAACTATTATTCAAGTTCATGCTTTGCTGGGAAATAGGTGGTTTGCCATTGCTACTCACCTTCCTAAAAAAATAGACAACAAATAACAATGAAAAGGGGTAAGAAAAAGGTGGACCTTAAACTCATTCAAAGCAGTAGTCATTGCCATGTTATTTTCTTGAAAAGTAAAAATAGTTATTGATTTGATGCTCTTGCAATCTATATTATGTGTAGTGTTGTCTTCCACAGTCATTGCATACAATTTTTTGAAATCGACCTTTCGAACCATTCTCAGTTGTTCATGAACCACAAAAGATGGTTCGAAACATCGATTCCAAAAATTTGTATGCGATAATTGTGAAAGACAACACCACAACCAAAAATAGATCACTAAAAATAAATGTTAGAGTTTTCTACTGAACTTCCCTCATCATTTACTTCAAAATCGACAAGATTTACCAGTTTTCAAGTCCAAAGTAAGTTGCCTTCTTCAATTAGTTTCAATCTCATTCGTTGTTGTTGTTGTTGTTTTTTTTTTCTTAGTATTTGTTTTATGTGAAATAAATATTGTGAAATTATAGAGGCTTGTCAAAATGAATTTCTCTTAGGTCCGTTCTTTTACAGGAATAATATATCATGTCACTTTAAAAAATGTCTTAAATATTAGAAAAATTTCTTGTGATTTATTCCATAATGAAGTGCTCAATTACCATTTTGAAAATCCCATGCTTATTTTGACTATTTTTATTTCTTTGAGTGTTCTCGCTTATTTTGACTAATTTTGTATTTTGAGATTTTTACTAAATGCTCTGAAATCAACTTCATTTTTACCGTAGTGAATTTCTCTTTAAAAATAATAATTATATAGTTATTAAGCTAAACTTCTCTTACAATAAAAATAATTATTAAAGATGTTTCAAACTCATATTTATTTAACATACCTATTTAGATTGTCAACCACTTCTAATATAGTTGTATTTGGAGGATTCAACTCATACGAAGTACATGAATAGAATAAGTGACGGTATTGTCTAGGGAAATGTTTAATATGGGGGATTTTTTTGTGTAATTGGTTGCGTTGTATATTTCGTCTATGACGTGGACACTAATGTGAATCTAATTTTTTAAGATGAGGAAATCATGGGATCATATTTCAGATATTACGAAAATGATTAGTTAATAATGTTCAAATGCAAATGATGAGTTGATTACCTTGTAGATAGATTGCGGAGTTTACCTCATAGATTGCAGAGTTTGCTTAGTCTTGACATTTTTTAGCCTCATGGTTTTAGGAATAATGTGTTCCAAATATGTGTAATGGATATCAAATTAGGTGAAAGGATATACAAATATTTAAAAAAATATTTAGCTATCATTAATGGATTTATTATTCAAGTAGTTCAATTAGTTCATAGTTGGTTGAAAGTTCACTTATAGGGATTGAAATTATCTTGGTATAAATAAAGAATTTAGTAAATAAAATATGTAGTGAGTAAATAAAGATGCGTGTGGCCATCTCTAAATAAAATATTTGGTGAAAATAAGTTGTTAAGAAATAGTTAAACGTGTAATTATATGTTTAATAAATTTGACATATGTAGTAGATTATTAGATTTAAATAAATTATAGAAAGTGATAGTAGTTAAATTCTTGATATTTAAAGAGAATAACTCTACCTCATTTACTTGCAGTTGAGAATCCTCATCATCTTAACTATATGTCTTTCTTTAATTTCTTTTATATGTCAAAATTTATGTACACAATCAAAATTATTAACTCCCAAAAGTTAAAAGGCTTTCTCAAATCTTAAAAATATGGCTATATACTGGGTGGAAACACATATGCTAATTTAGGAAGAAACAAGGCACTCTAAGAGGGAGGTTAAAGGAAGTGGAGACATGGTGAAACACGTATGTTGAGAAGAAACAAGGCACTCTCATAGGGAAATTAAAGGAACTTGAGATAAAGGAATAGTTGTAAGAGAATTTCTAGATAAGAGGAAGTTGACACTCCCAAATTTAAGTAGAACGTAAAATTAAAAGCGTGAAAAATGCCAAAACATCATTAAATTTTTATTTAACAGATAGAGAATAGTTGAAATTCCAAACTTGCTTAGAAATAAAGGGAAGTGATATGTAATATAGAATCCCAAGTAGCATAGATACGTACATATCATATAAGTGTAAAGATTTGGCAAACTCCACCATAAAAATTGGTTAATACATCAAAATTTGTGATAGATACCTCATACCTCGAGCGGAAGAGTCACCACATATATACATATCAATATACAAGTAGATACATTGCCTATATGGTTAAAATAAATTGACTATGGCAAAAGTTAAATTGGATAAGAATAGTAACGTAGAAAGGAGTGATCAGAACATCGTTCATAGAAAGGACATTAATAATATCCTATTAAAATATGGTAAATAGTAAGTATTAGCATGATGAATGTAATATAAAGTAGTAAGAATTAAAATTTATTTGTGTGACTAGGGGATAGTTTTATAGTTATAGAAAAATTTGTGCAGAATCACAAGGAACAATATGTATGTATCTAAAGTTCACATAAAGGTGCACAAAAAGAGACAAAAGAGATATAATTAGTTAATGATGTTAATTAGGAAAAATAAAGAATATAACTTGGAATCTAGGTTCGTTACAATATTTTTACTTTTCTAGTTCTCACTATCATGAAAGTTAGCCACAGACACACTCTATATTCCCAAAAATAAGTAATAAATATAGACATAGTCTAATTAATTTATAACCGAAATAATTTTCTTCACTAGAATTAGAAAATACAATCTTAAGCAAGATTGTGATTTCTTATAGTTTAAAATATATTTTTGAATGCATAAATAGATTCAACACTCTAAAAAACCCATGCATGAATTTCATCGATTAAACTATTCAATCTCAAGTTTCTAAAAAAAAATTAACTAGGAAAAACGCTCTTAAAATGACCACTTTGTCTATAAGTTAGACTAAACCATAAAAATACATGTTTTTAATTCTATAGGCCTCAATATGATTATAAGATACACTATTATTGTAATCTTCATTAAGGCTTTGAAGGTTGACGATGAAATTGAAAAAACATTCTTATGGTTTATGACCTCTATATTTTCCCACTATTATAAGAGATACACCTATTTCATAAATGTCACAAAAGAGGTGATTACAACATGTCTCAAGATACTTGAGTCCATGCACTTAGGAAAACCAATGGTTCACCAAACCTCTCAAGCTAAAACCCATTACATTTTATAAAAAACCATGAAATAGACTTTAATCTTTAACACTTTGTCATTCTTATAATATATGATAATAACTAATTTATAATAATTTTAATAGAATAAATATTTTTTTAAAACATATATTAATAACCGATTAACTATTCTGAATGAATAAAAAAATATTAATCATAAAGAAATATTATAACTAATTTACAATCACACGAGTTATAAAGTTGAAAAGAAATAACAACACAAATTGGCAATCTTCGTATTGTGTAATTAATTATCAACATTATGAAATAAAATATTCATATTGTAATATTGAGGTTGAGAAGAATGAATACATGGAGTTGTCTTTAGTGCAACCTTTTGGAGTTTCCCGTGCGAGAGTCTGATGGAAAAATTTGAGGTGAAAGCTTGATTTGTGTTATTTAAACTTGTTTTTTGATTGTATATATGGATCCAACAACGTGAAAAACCCTTAAGGCACTTCTATTCTATAGGGGTTACCCATCAAGTTTGTGATTTCAATGAATTATTGTCAAATTTTGAAGGATATTAAATAAACACACGTAAATATAGCAGAGAAAAAATATTAGCGGAAAATGCCTCAGCCTCAATGTATTGCTCTCATAATGTTATTTTACAAAATCATGATAATAATACAAATATAAATATATGAGGAAATTTGTCTAAAGATAGTGCGTCTATCTTGGACATTTTGGTTGAGCAAATATTTCAACCATACATTAATCTAGGAGCCTAACTAATTGGAGAGAATCTCTTAACCACCTAGGCCTAAATTGACTCCTAACTATGAGGAACAAACCCAATCTAGAAAGGTAGGAATAAATCCTAACTTTCATTATTTTAATTAATTTAATTATTTTGGACTTAAAATTGTTTCCATCACATGAGAGTGAGGCTAACATTACCTCCATCAATAATAAGTCCAAAATAAGAACCAAGAACCATCTTCCAACTTTTCATGTTGAAATTGTTGATCCTCAATGAAAAAAATCCTAAAAAATCACCAGACCTAGATGCTAAAAAATATTCAATTTGAAGAGAACATGAATCAGTTGCAAGTTTGATTCATCTCTAAAAGTTGCTTGACAACTACATTAGGTGTCAAGCTGCAAAATAATCCATCTATCCTTCAATCAACATCCTTTGTCCACTGTTAAAATGTTGAGAATACCCATTGGCTACTTTGATGTTGATCGCCCACTCACTGATTTAATGTTGATGAACACTGACTAGCTGCTAATGATGATTTCCCACTCACTAAGTTGTTGATGATTCTATTGAAACTGGTCATTGTTGTTCTCAAAAACTTCTCACTATTGCTTTTGTTGTTGAACACCCACTAATGAATTTGTTTTTTCCCACTAGCTGATTTGATGAAGACTTCCCACTGGATTCTTTTGTTGATGTTGTCGATACTTTCAGTATGACAACCACCTTCAATTCCACTATCATTTTCCCCCTTTGTCAGCTGGAAGGAGAGACAATCATCTGCACTTAATTTCTAAACTACCCCCCTCAGGTGTACGAGAGTTTCATTGTTGTACTACTGCTCTTAGGTGCATGAGAGTACCATCTCCATTTGATTGTTGGTTGCAATGATTGTCTTCATGTGAGGCTAAATCCTTCAGTAATACATAGAAAATTGTTTGAATGTAGATGAACACTGCCAAGGATCAATCAATGCATAATTGATCTTTACTCTGGGTGGTTAATTTCGCTTGTAACATCTTTTAGATGAATGATTTTTCTTGCCACAATGGTGACAAGGGTTGAGGTCAAAGCATTTAGCCTCCATATGTCCATTCCACTTACAATGGTTACACTTACCTATATTTTGATCACTGTCTAGAAAACCAAAACTTACAAAATGAACTGGTTTTGAGAAATCTGGATCAAACAAAGTGTTTTCTTTGTTGTGTCCTAGGACGCGTCGATCTTTGTTGAAGGATATTTCTTCCCAAGGTTTGATCAAAGACTATCCTATTGTTGTTCTTCATACTTGCCCGCTACTGTGAACATTCTATCCTTGATTTATTAAATCCTCTGTATCACACTGGGTATCAATTATTAACAGTTCATCGAAGTGACATGCCGCATCAAACTGATTAATTTGACCTTTGGTACTACTCGTTACATCATTAAGTATTACAACTGACTCGATAAGATCACTTGTGTCTTGAATGACATCAACTTGGTGGATTAGATCATTTCTGATACAACTTTCATTAATCTGGTGAATTAGATTATATGTATCACAACTTTCATCAACTTATTTGATAAGGTCTTTAGTGTCACAACTTGCATCTAACTTCCATCTAAATTGTGCACCTAGTAAATCTTGCTTTTCACTTAGCTTAATTTGGAGCATTGATGAGTTTTTATTTTATTTCTAGCTCAATTTGAAAATCTTTTGCTGTTTCTAATGTGTTGGTCATTTGATTGATTAAGTTTTGATTTTGATTTAACTTCCATTCCAGTAATTCAATTGTATTTTGTAACTCAAGATTGCACTCTTTCAACTCTTTAATTTCTAGCTCTGCACTTTGAAGACATTTTCCTCATTTACCCATGTTGATTGTGCTTCAAATTTCTTTTAGTTTGAACTTGCTTGATTTTTCGAACTCACTCACTTGATGATTGTCACTTGAATGTCGCACTCGCTTGTTGTCTTGAACTTATTCACTTGCACTTTGTATTTGATTGAACTTGTGTTAACAATTGATTGTTTGAACTCACACTTGCTTGCATTCATGCTCTCTTGATCGAAACCTTGTTTTGGAACTTTCTTGATTTCTAGCTTGAATTTGTTTTCTTGATCATTGCTTGAATTTACAAAAGAAGGGTGTCGAATATTATCGAAAATGCACCCAAAATAAATCTTACATTGATTTACTGACAAGTTCAAATGAGTTTGATGACTCATTTAAAAACAATGACTCACTTGACTTAATTGACTCTTCAACAATTCAAAGCTTAGGTGTCGGTTTCAACCGAGAATGCACCCTTACAATTCAACTCAAATTTATTTGAATCTCATTACAAGTTAACTTACAAATTATGATTTTGCAACTTACAATGTTGTTTTGAGTTGACTTTTACAAAAAAGTTGCAAGTACATTGTCCACAAGTTGATGTAGTTGCCGATGTAGATGAAAACTTCATTAACTTTATTACCTTGAGTGAATGATGTTGAATTGGACGTTGATGCAGAATCATTTGTAGTGGCTCGATTGCTTGTACTCTTCTTATTTTAGCTTGATTACATGAAGAGAATTTATTGTATGCATGCAACTTGTTGTGTACTCCATGTGTACCATATTACAAGAGGGTGTCAAAATTAGACACAAAACATAACCAACATCAAGAATCATGCGCTATCAAAAGCATAAGGTTATTATGATACTCCAGTTAAAAAGAATGAACACATTTTTTATAAGGTTATTATTTTTTATTTTTTTATAATAAATTGTGAAAAGAAGTTAAAACAATTTTTTTTTAGTTGTACTTTTAAATAAAAAATTTAGTTTGTAATAATTATGAAATGAAAGTTTCCATATTATAAGGAAGTTATACATATGATAAAGAAGTTATAGTTAAAGAGATATTTTTATTATAGAATTTCTTGGATTGTTAATATTGAAGAATGATAAATTGAAAAAGCATTGAAACAAAAAAACTATTTTATACTATATATAAATTATTATAATATAATATATAATATATATTATATTATAATATATTTTCCTATATATATTCATTTCTACTTTATTTTCTGAATAGTTTTTGTTAGAATACCATGGACCAATACCACAACTTATTAATACCACAATTCTAAAAGCTATAACTCATGTTCATATGGCAGTTTTTTAATTAATGAATTTAACTAAAAAAAAATCCAAAAGACAATTACTTTTAAGCTCATCCCAAATTTTAATTTGTAAATACTATTAATAATATTCTAGAAAATTTCATGCAAGTTAAATCACTACAATCCACCTAACAAATATTAATAATTAAATTAAAATTCAAAAAGCCCTATTAAAACATAGACATAACTATCAAAATATTTAATATTGATTTTAAATATATAACTATCAA